>BMAV01002044.1:368664-385783 GCA_019973955.1 Trichonephila inaurata madagascariensis | reverse complement strand
AAAAAAAAAAAAAAATTGACATTTTATTTTTTAAATGACTGACTCTAAGAGGGAAAAGCATGAACCTTTTTAGTGTAGAATATCATTTCATTAACGCGAAAGAAAATGCAATCGGAACGATTTAGAAATAATTTTCATAAAAACGTATTGATTTTGGCTCATTTTAGAAAAAAATAGTTACACAAAATATTATTTTGTAAAATAAACTATACCGTACCGTGGCGAAATAAATGATCTTTCCGATTTTGTAATTATTTTTTGTCCGAGTCTCATAAAAAAAAATTAGATCGTGTTTTAAAAATGTCTGGGATAAAAAAGGTCGAAAAATTGGAACTTTACTGCCCGGCGGGAAAAAATGACAATAATTATGCGTTTTAAGGTTTTTAATTAATTTCTTTTTAACTAATTGCAATATCGGAATATAAATGATCAAAACGGATTCCTCGGATCATTCCCGTTCTTTTGGTACCTTCGGCGAGTTTCCGCGTCGTGCGGTTCCTGAGAAGATACACCTAGTCGTACGCATAGATATGTTTACCTTCAAATTTTAATAGTGTAGATGAAAATCTCGATACGCAGTAAAATGACCTCAAATGTCGGCGCTTCCTCCTCCACCGCGCGTGACGCGTCACAGTTGGTATACTTAACGTAATGAACTCTTTGAACCTTTTGCTATCCAGTGGTGTAATTGAATTTTGGATGGAGATGATAGATATGTAGCTGCAATACCAAACTGTACCCCCTATTTTGTTATCATTCGTTTTTTTTTAATTGCCTACCACTATGGAAGAAATTTTAAAGACGTATTCACGTCAAAAAGAGTACAAAAGAAGCCAACACAGATGGACAGCAAAACGTTAGTGATGCCACATGAAAATCGTGTATAAAATAAGCAGTAGTCAGAGAGGAAACAGATAACACCATGAAATATGGCATGTTGACTTTACCACAGAAAAGGCATTGTTAGGAAAGCTGTACTATATGAGAATGAAGAGACTGTTACTGTAGCTTTACGATCCAATCGCTATAAGGGTGTGAACGATCTCTAGCGCACATCGTTTAGTGAAGATCACGTGCTAAGCCGCCACGTCCATCACGTTTGGCCTTCCAGATCGTAATCCGTGTGATTACTGATTGTGAAATTACCTGAAGTCTCATGTCTACCGTGATGTTCGACATCATTAGGGTTGCTAAAAGACAACATCCGAGGGCAATTCCTTACAATACCTAAAAATATGATGTACAATGCTATTCTCAACGTTGTCCCTTCGACTACAGGCATTATTGATGAATGGCGGCCGACACTTTGAACATTTGTTATAAAGAACAGTTTTAACATTTTTTAAAATCAATTGTTATATAAAGCGCCATCTGTTGGTCATTTCTGCACTTTTTTTGGTCCAAATAAAACCCCATATCCATTCAAGCATATGTGTGTGTCAATTTTTCCCTCTACCTACATTATTCCATGAATTTTTGAATTTTAAAATGTTTACGGACTTGTGAATCACGTGGTACATTTCATTTCCTTTCTGCAGTATTATATTGAGTTGATTGCTTTAGGGATAATGAGGAAAAGTATCAATATTCTGAAAGTAATTTAATCAATACTTAAAAAAAAAATATATATATAATAAATTAATACTTAAATATATATATATCATAAATTAATACTTAAAAATATATATATAATTAGCAAACTGAAAAGAAATGGAAGCCAAGATTTCTTCAAATTAGGTAATTTTAAAGTTTTCTTTAAAAAATTATTATGGTTAGTTTTTTTTAAGGCGTTGTTGAAGAATTGGAATATTAGCATGTGTTAAATATACAAAAAATTTATTTTAAACAGTTTACAAAGTATTTTGAAGCGAAACTAATTAGTGAAATAAGAGATTTAATTTTTAAAATATTTATACAGATATTACAATATTTTAATGAATTAATTTTCTTAGCGGTATATTTCCTCAATTGAAGTAACTAAACAATTGGTTATGTGAGGAACATTCTATACTTTAAGCTTTCATTTTACATTAGAAGTATGGTTAGCAAATATTTTGAAACTAATAATTGTTTAAATCATTAAAATAGTTTGTAAAATATCTTAACTTCTCTGAAACAATACACAATATTGAGAGAATTTCCTTGCAGGGATAATATTTTATATAATATATTTTTAACAATATTTGATTTGACCAAAAAGTATTTACTGGAGATTAACACTAAAACTACTAGAGCTGTTAAATAACCCCTTTCGAGATTTTAATCAAAATTATTCAATTCACGGTTTTTATTTTTATTGAAATTACTGCAGGATTTAAATAGACAGCTACTAAATTTTTCCTAAAACCATGTGTACTCTACCATTACCTACTACGAGCGATTCTTTGACTGCTGAAAAATATATGAAATAATCTTCAACATCCAAAAGTTTCCCAGCAGAATGTCATCAGATTATTTTTTATGAACAGTTCATTTTATGTGCTTATGTATAGTTTGTTTTATGCCAGATACAGAGTGATGGCTGGTGGTAACCCCCCCCAAGGTAAAATAACGAACACAAATATTTATGACGTGGTCCGACTTTTTGTAATATAATAGGCAACAAACTTTGGATAGTAAATAAAAATAGGTTTAGTTGTAATTTTTATACTTTATTACTAGTGGATTATTCAAATACAAAAAAAATTACCTCCAAAGTGTATATTCAAAGGAAATTGTTGCAAAAATTGAATGCAAGCGCACTATGCTCCGAAAAAAAATTCCGAGTGAGAATAGTATACATTAGATAATAAGCGTATTGTACTTAAGCATAGAGGACGAAAAATAATGCGATTGTTCTCCAGTTCCGAAGTCGAATGTGAAGAGAAAGAATGACCAGAATATTGCAACTTCAATTGAGATGCAACTGTTTCGCAAAAAATTCAACACTGTTCCGAAACCGTAAGATTTCCCGCTTCATGCTATTTTGAGAAAAATACCAGGACCAATGGGATATGCGAGACGCAATATTATGAAGGGCAAAATAAGGAGGGCATTTTCAATAAAATGTAAAAACTGCAGTGTCAAAACAATTTCATTTTAATTTGAATACCAATACAAATGTAAGTTACAAAAGTAAAGTACACATTTTTTGATATCCATCTCTTCTAAAAATGTGCATGCCTAAAATAGCAAAAGTTTGCTGCCTATTATATAACTTATATTTTGAGTTTTACTGCCCATGATAAATTCAGTATTACTTATAATCAACAAGAAAGTATAGTGTTTATTTGAAAAGCGGTCATGTTTGACTGCTGTCAGTAGTAATTAAGTATGTATTATAAAAAGTGGACAATAAGCATGCAGCTAAAACTAAGAAAAGAAGTCCGGGTTCAATCAAGGGAGCTATATGGTGTGGTAGCCCTCTATCCCCCCCATCAAATGTAATAAATTTATCCATGAAGAAGCAATTTATATTAAATTATATGCCAATGCGTGAACTGCACATTTTGATTTCAGGGAAGATCAACTTGTTATAATCTACAGGGCAGAAGAATTATTCTTAAAAGAGCAATTTTCCTTGTTGACTAGAAAATAAAATTAACATATACAATATGTCACAGATAAAACCATCAACTCCTTTTATAATTGTTTATTTCAACACAATACAATATTCCAATTGCATATTATGAGCATCCAAATTGACAGAAATACACATTTCAGTACACAACAAGAAATATTTGTAACATTTACTCACACGTTATATATAAATGCATAACATCAAATACATATATATAAATGTTATAATACACAGTAACCTTGCACAATTTCTACCTAAAGACCACAATGGATAAATGCAGTATTGTGTTTTAAAAAACTAGAACACTTTTAATCTCAGATCCATAATAAAATGTGCAATTGTTAAATAAATGGCAAGAAGATGAATATTTTTTTTCCAGATATATATAGATGTATTGGGTGAAATAATACTTAGACTATTATCCAAAAATATTGCATTCTTATACTTTCCAAAAATTACTCTTTTCATTAATTGTATGAGAACAATGTATAAGTATATATCTTTTAAAAATTTGACTTTTGAAAAAAAAAATGGATTTCATTCTAACCACATTTCTTATAAGTCATGTAAGTTTTACATTCATATAATTGCTTGAGTTCTTTTTTACCTAGATATAGATATTCTGATAAATGTACGTAATAAATGTGTAAATAAGTTTGAAAAATAATTTTGAAGGGAAGATTACCATGAATGAAAGGGATACAACTGAAATACTATTATTTTCCTTTAAGATCTTGAAACTGAAAGGAAAGGGGCAAACAAAAGTTTTCTTGATGAATGTAGCAAATGTTCAATCACAAAATATGGAAAAGTTCCATATAGTATTAAAATTATGGCAAATATTTTTTTTTATCTAAATACAAAACCTGAAGGAAAGAAAAAGAGGTATCTGATGTACATTATGAAATACCACTTTTACTTTCAGCAATGGCACATTGAGAAACATACATTTCAGAAGTTTTAACATTATAGATGACTAGAGACGTGCTCAGTGCGACAAATATATACCCAAAATTATTTTAGTTCCATTGTACTGAGCTATATCAATAAATACAAGAAACCAAACAATTTCTTCGGCTGGTGAATTTTGTAATAAAAAAAAAATATGTAAATACACAATAAATAGTCAAAGAAAAACTTTAAAAATATAACAAATGGAAACACAATAAATGGAAATAAAAAAGTTATCAATTCATAGATCAAACTTCAATAATTACAAATTTACAGTAAATATGAACATACATGAGCATATAGTAATGTCCAAAATAGACACAAAGTTCTAAGTTTCAATGCCTTTAAGTTGATATTTAGCAGAGCTGTTTTGGCACAAAATCACTCTCTACACTTGGAAATCACATGCAGCAAAATTACAAACATGCATTTATTTAATGAAAAAGACATGCAGTCTGAATTTTAGAATGGTGGCTACAGTTTAAACAATACTATATTTTTTAAAAAATTAAGATAATGGTTTTTTTTTCATAAAAAAAAATGCAATCTAAAATTAATTTCAATGATTTTCAGACAAAATAGAAATTTGTAAACCTTGAACTGAAATGTAAAAATTTATCAAACATTTTTTTCAATAGAAAATTACTTATAAGTATATTGAACTTCCAAAGAAAGCAGCAAAACATGAATGAGTATTAATGTCACACTATAATTCAAAACAAAGGCTATTGGTGATGGACCTTGTAATAATGAACCAAAAAAAAGTCAACATCTGTGAGCTCCGGTATCCCCACCCCCCTTCCAAACTACCATGCCATACCAATGGGAGGACTTTGAGCCATGACAGATTTAACATGCATCAGCCCCTCTACACAGCAGGATTCAGTTTTGCTAGTGGTGCAAGATCAACTTCACAAAAATCAGAAAATAACGAGGAATTATTCAATTTTAAAAAGTCATTGTGAAACAGTACATACAATTATGAATACTATATCAAACTGATTCAGTGGGTCGATAAATAAGTACCAAGCTTGCTTGGAAACTAAACACTAGGGGGTTTCATGTCAGATTGACTACATGACTGGAACATCTGCTTATATACCTTAGTGCCCAAGGTCTTAGAAAACAGATGGGCACAGCAGGCTTTGGCTCTCATGAGCTGTTGCCCCACTGAGTTTAGTTAATATAAAACAGATAAGTGTGAAACTCTGATTTTCAATTTACACTTTTCAACAACACAAGAACTAATGGCAATGAATGTCATATTTTTGAACCAAATAAAGAGTAAGTAAAATCCTGAGCTGGTATTGCTTTTCCCAACTTCTACACTATGCCTACATGAAGACTTCGATTTAACGTACAACAGATCCTCTATACTGCAGATTACATATGAATATGTTGACATGCAAGTAATGGACTGGTTAAACAAAGACAATTAAGCAAAACTAGAAATATTACATAACAATACACACAATTGTACTTCACTTTACTGAGACTGTGCAAAATGAACTATAACCTCTGCAGAAGACTTAGTATGTTAGTCATAAATGTGTTTTCACACTTCAAAGCTTTTCTTGATTACTTAGAACAACAAGAGTAAAACTATTGAAAAAAGTAAAAAAAATGAGAAATCCACACAGCATCATTCAGCAAAAGATAAGTGAAAAGATTAAGACAGTGAACTCGTAAGCTTATTCTCTGCTCTTCTTTTCTTTTCAATTCTGTTATAAACTGGGACTTATATCATCCATATGACTTACGAGTCATTCCTCATTCTACTGGATAATTAAGAGTCAACACTGGATAATTACATATTGTTAATACATAAATTCTAATGAAGTTGCACAAGAGCTTTTATAATACTTTAAAAAGGAACTTATTCAACTAAGAATTTTAGCCATTTCATATAATTTCATTGGGGGCATTAATCAAAACGTGTTCTTTCTTAAGGAGAAAATTATATTTATAAAACTGACACTGTAAGTTTAAATAAATACCAACAAAAAAAAGTTATAGAAATGTTATTTTGCATCTGATAAGATCTGTTTGCTTGCATATCATAGAATTTTACATCAAAGCTTTCTTGAATATGAAAAAAAAAACCTTGATAAGATCTTTCTAATTACAGTAGATCTACAGCATGTGATATTTAATGCAATATATGGTTTCCAAAAATAATCAAAGTGAAATTAAAAATGATTCATTTAACATTTCTAAATTCTTTCATCAAGAAAAATATGTTCAGTACAACAGTCACAATAAAATGGTGTTAAAAAAAAATTAAAAGAATATCACAGTTTTCTTAAATAGTACAAAGCAACCTCAAAAATAACGGTATAGTGAAATAAATGTGTAAAAAAAATAATGAGGGACAAAAGTATTTAAACATGCAAAGCATACTTCAAAGCAATTTTCTTTCTTAAACTTAAAATATTCAGCACTAATTTCAAAAATTCATATTTTAGAGTTGACAAATATATTTCACAAATTTCAAAGTAAAGTATAACTTTATAAATTACTTAATTTTTTTAAATACTTATGAATAACTTAGACATTTTTAAGTATACTTTACTTTTAGATGAAGATGACAGGCAAGAAATATTTTTAATATGTATGGGAGAAATTCAAGATGTACATGTTCCATTCCCAGATCTAAAAATTAACAGTTTGAAACAAACTTCGAAACAATATTTTCGCAAAATAAATATGTTAAAAAGTAGTATAATTAAAACTCTTTAAAATATATACAAAACTATCTACTTCACAATTCTATTTAAGTATTTTTTTCCAAGATATACCAAAGAATTACAACTAAATCAATACACAAGCCCTTGTACAAAATACCTTACTTATCGCACTTGCAAAAAATAAAATGCATTACCTCACTACTGTGCACAAAAATAAAATTCAATACATTTCTCTAAATTACTTGTGGTAGACAAGAGAATTAAAAGAATGAAAAATTTCTCATTTTAATTAAATATATATATAAAAGATGTATAAAACATTCTAAAATTCTTTACTAGTTAAATGTAAAATACATGCCCAAAACATTTCTATTACAGCTAATCTCAATCAGATTACAAGGGCACATAAATATTTTTCCTAGAGACAAAAGCACAAGTTTTTTTTCTCTTTCAAACAATGTTATCATGAAATATTCATTAACATGCATTTAAACATATAGCTACGGCACTTAAAACACAAGAAGCATTACAGAGAATAACATACAATTGATACAACTACACACACTGAATAATTCAGGAAAGCTAACTACAACAGATATACAGCTTTAAAAGTAATAATCTCAGCAAGAGATTAGTGGATTATATTCTTAAAATAAATTCATATTAAATTCAAAAAGCAATATTAAAAAAATTAAACTTCTAACAAAAATTCAAATACAAATAGTTTGACACATATATATATATATACAAATAGAAAATCAATTTTATAAACGAGCTAAGAAATGTGAAGTTCAATCCTCAAAATAAAGTTTAAAAAAATTTGTACTCTATTTTAAGAGGATATCCACAAAAATATCCTCATGTTTTTTCATCTTTAGTTCAATTTCATTTTTTTCGCATAACTTTATTTAAATATATATAAAGAACACCAAAGAGAATTTCAAATATTAAATTTGGCTGATGCATATTTACAATTATCTTTGAAAGTCAAAGAAAAAAACTAACTCTTGTTAAAAAAAATAACATTCACGTAAAACAAACAAATTATTAACATGAAACTTATTTTAAAACAATCACTTTGGTGACTAGATAAACTGGATATAACACCTACATAATTCTTTTCTTTAGCTTTGCCACAAGTTTCTGCTTTACAGCTTGATAATTGACATCCGTTTTCTCTCTGTAGATTTTCATATTATAATTGCCTCTATTCTTCCGCATAGATGTACCAGGCGTTATTTTATCATGCAAATCTGAGCTTCTGTCAAAAATACCATGTGAAGGATGCTCCACTTCATTTTCAACTTCAACTTCTTGACCAACAATTTTATTGTCATTCACGGGTCTCAGAACCTTTGAGTAGTGCTTTTGATCCATATGCACTGTAATATCCTTTACTTTTATAAAGGTATTACAAAACTTGCACTCAACCTCTTGCTCATTTAAGCGAGCAATTATCGCTTCATCATCTTCCACTGGTGGTAAATCATTTACTCCTACTAGCTCAAAACGATTAAGGAATGTTGGCCAACTCAAATCACTTGGCATCCAACCTTCCATGAGTAGATCATAATGAGGACTGACTGGCTCTGAACTTCCACTCCGCTCTCTCTCCATTTCAGCATCAATGAGTGCAATCAGAGTTTCATCATCAGGAATTTCCCCATTTGTTATTATTGCAGCATAAGAATTGAACATTTTTCTAAACATAAAAAAATCTATATTTCAAGTAAAAAATAACGAGCAAATGAATAACAAAGGATTAACTAAAATTGATTTTTAAAAAGAGCACAATACAATGGCATATGTTCCCTTGTCAGTTCCCATGATATATACACAAACCACATTTTAGAAAAATATGTTTCTAAAAATATAAGCTAGCAACAGGAAATAAATACCCTTGAAAAAAATTAGGTAAAATAAAACATTAAATGCATTTTGAAAAGGGGAAGGAAAAAAAACTTTGTAGGTGATAAGTTTAAAAATAACTAAATTCTAGTCACACTTCAAAATAGAAAGACAAGAAAATGAAAACTTTTTTTCAATTGCAATTTTGGTTGAAAGACTTGAGAATGGAACAAACTAAAGAGCTACAGCAGGAAATTTATAATTCTGCTATAAGTAGATTATAATAAAATTTGTAATCAATGAATATAATAACATTTAAATAAAATATAGCTTAAAATTTTCACATTAGAAGTTCATTATCTTATCCTTTTTCCCAAATAAGCACAAGATAATATGCTACTCATTAATCGCTCCTTTTCTCAAGCATAAATCAGGTTTTGAAAAAAAAATTCATTTTAAAAGGAGACATCTTACACAAACTTTTGAAACAATATTCAGAAGACCACTTAAGAGTCTTTAGAGTTAACAATTAAGGTTTTCATTGGTTCCAAAGTTCATTCGGTAAGCAAAATAGTCAAAAGTGTTCAATACTAAATACAACTTATATGCAAAATAAACATTCGTATTATTGTACATAAATCTTTCACAGGAACAAAATATCTTAAAACTACATTAAAAGTATATTTTGGATTTTAAATCAAAATTATAACTAAAAATGTGAAAAAGATGCAGTAAGTAATAAGCTCAAGTATTGAAGAGAAATTGATTTGGGTTATAAAAATTCCTAATGCAAATATAAAAAACCAGTTAGTACAAATTAGTGTATTTTTGAAGAAATGAAAATTTTTAGTTTGTGTATTTAAAATTGATTGTCTGTAATATTTTCTGTACCAATTGTAACTTTAAAAATAACTTGCATTTTATTGAAATCTACTCGCTTTCTGAAAAATAAGGAGTCTTTATAAAGACCACCTCAAAAACTAATTAGAATATATCAGAATCATTTAGGTGTACCCATTAGTATTTTATAAGAGCATAATCTCTGAAGCTAATACATGCTCTTTAAGACTTTTCACTCATTAAAAAATGTATATTAAGTGTATTATATTAGAATGCTGGTAAACCTGAAAGAAAATAGCTAGATTAATTGAGCATTCTAAAATTGACACCACTTAAAATATCCTAATTAGAAAAGATTGAAACAAAGTAAAAACTGGGGAGGGGAGGATTGATAGAGTACAGCACAATCAATAAATTTTTTGACTCACTAAAAAATATTTTCAACTCATTGCAGCAAAAAAACTTCATATTGCAGTTTGGAAGTCTGTAATACTCACAAAATTCATGAAAAAGTAAAAAGAAACACCAAAGTTATTGAAACATTAAGATTGGACAAAAATGCCAGGCGTGTGGAAACAAGTTAAATTTTCTCATGAAAACTCATCTTGATGACCTGATGTCTATAAATAGTACTTGAATAAAAAACTGACAATACTTCTATCAACAAATGGGAGAAGGATTAGCAATAGTTTGGAAGTTTTTACTTAAAAGCTGAACTGTACAATTTATAACAAACTCTCAGACATAGACATGGCCCAATGTCAAGCTATGCTGTACGACCAGACTATTTATACTTTTATTGGGTGGTATATAACAGCAGATTTCACCAGGACAATACTCTACTAGCTATACATCAAAATACATACAGGAATGGTATACGAAAAAAGAATGTTTTGCCATGGCCATGTCAAAATCCAGACTTGTGCCACTTGAGAAAACTTTATGCCAACATTCTTCATCTGACAATGAACTGAAACTAAGCATTATTAAGTAATGGAATAATATTTCTAAAATTAAATTTAACCACCAACCATTACAAAGATAAAGTATTTGAGACTATCAAAAAAAGAAGAAAAAAATGGAAAATCAATATCAATAATTTCCCTTTAAACATTTGGGTATTACTTCTTAAAATATTATAAATCCAATTTTAATATTCTGTTAATTATTTATTGCATTATTCAAAATTATTGAAAAACCTAGTTGTATTACATTTCATGTTTTTATACTACAATTAACAACCATTTTCATAATTTCCTAAAACTAAAGTGGTCTTGGAATTTCTTAATGAACTGCAAGAACCCCAACAAATCAGTACTAGCAACTTAGAAAAATATCTTTCAAATTAGATCAATTTAAAAAAAAAAATACTAATATTAAATAGTTTCAAAACTAAAAACTTAAGAATTAGGGCATAAACACAGAGCCATCAGAAATATCAACAGGCAAAGTTTACTGATATGTTCCTTTCTCTCCCTTAAAAAAAGCTTTTTAAAATCTTTTATAGTCTCAATATTCACACACATGTGATCATAAATAATTCACCTTTAAAGATTCACTATATGTTGATTGCAGTAAAAGCTTTGAATTATTTAGTTACTTTTAATAATTAAAAATACTGTACTAAAAATTTTATTAAATTTGAAAATTAAATCTAAAAAAAAACTTAAAACATATGTAATTTCAGTACACAAAGTGATTTTGACTGAATATTTATAATTTAAATCAACCAATACCATGTTTTCCCCAATGCAAGGCCACGACAGGAAAAGGATAGTCATTTTGTCATAGCCCCCTGATTAAAATTTCTTTTAAGGCACCTACTCACCATTTTTATAACTAAATCTTAAACATTTAAATCAAAAATTTCATTACTTTTAAATTATGTTTATTAAATGCACATCTGCATTATATATTATGCATTAGAGAAGTGAATATTATAAGGCAGCCTGGCATCAAGTTTTCCCCAAATACCACACCTAACATAGTTTTTTTAAAAAACTAACCATTTCCCTTCACTTGAACACATGATAAAACACTCATTTTCCCCCGTGTTTTTTTTTTTTTTTTTCTATTTTGAATGTAGGAAGGAAATCTTCTGAATTGAGAACATTTATACAATGAAATTCAGTCAGATACAAAACATGTAGTAAAAATTTGCACAAATCCTGAAATATTCATTGTAACCTCATTTCACAAAATATTTTGCTTTTAATAATTTTCATTCAATCAACAAAGTTAGTTAAATTTAAGTAAATTTATTATTAAATTAAGATTTTAAAAATTGACACATTCTACTACACAACCACACACACATATATAAGTTAATTCAATTACTTGAATTTCCATTACAACATTTCTAATGTAAAATGAGAGAAGTATTTTAAAAGTGCTTTTTTTTAAACCTCTTTCAATCTGAACACTAAAAAGTACAAACAATTCATTATGACAATAAAGTCTCTTTGAAGAGAAATTAGTAAAATAATGAAAAAATGTCACAAACAGGTATGAGATATAAATACTTGTTTAAAGGTTCTTATAACAATTTTAAATGGTATATTAAAAAACTGGACTTATATAAATTAATAAAAGTGAAAAAGATGCATGAAATGTGCACACACAATAATCAATGTTATTACAAGGGCATTCATTTGACTCAATTATATAAATATTCCATATTTTAAAAACTTAAAAAATTAGTAAAGAGATGCAGTGCTTGTTTGATATCCAGGATAATAGCACCAAGATGGGCGATAACATTACAATATGGTTACCTTAATATTTTTATCATCTGTCGATGTGGTTGCCATGGGGATAATGTATATTAGAAATAGCTTTTATTGGTTTTTCCCACTGTAACCCTATTAATTTCAGGCGATTTTAATAAATATTTCCAATTTCTGAAAAAATTTAACCATTTTCAGTGTAATTTTTCTATTGTTTGCGTCTTCTGTTTAATTCTCTGCTATTTTCGAATATGAATATTTCTAAAATGAGCGAGTACTAGAATATTTTTTTTCTTAAAATAATAAGTGTTGTGCTTTTAATTATCGCTATAAATCGTTTATTTTACGTTTTAAAAATGTGGGTTTTTTTAACGTTCTTTATTCGATGAAATTCGTTCAAGGAACTTGCAGTGCAAGTTTCATATTGCAAGCTTTCACTATTTTGTAATTAGAATTCTTAATTAATTTTAACATACATTATGTAATTATTTTATTCATAATGTAATACAAAAATGGAATTATTGCTATGAGTAATAATCATATAATAGTTAGTTATAACTAACAGTTATAACTAACAATTAGTTATAACTAACTATTCTTATGTTACTTAATTATGTAATACAAGTAATCTTGCACATTTTTATTCTTTTACAATTCGACCATTATTCTTTTTTATAATTACTCTTAAATTATATGATTATTATTTCTAATAACTTATTAAATCGTACTATATTAATATATATAATTACGATAAAATAATATAAGATTATTATATGCTGCTTATAATACTATTATTACTACATGTTACTTTTTATTACATATTATCGATATTCATTATTTATTGTGATTGATCTAGGTTATTCTCAATCTCTTGCTATATCCTTCATTTGGTATACATTTCAATGTATAACAAAACAAATCTTTAAAATAATTGTGCATGATTAATCATGTGGATATCAAACTAGAGAACTAGTTTGATATCGGGGTAGTGACACCAAGCAGCGTTTCTTGTTGCTGGAATGGAATCCTATATGGCGGCCTAGCACTAATTTAATGATGCACAATAATTTTAAAGAACTGTTTTGAAATGCATTGAAATGTATTTCAAATGAAGGATATAGGAAGAGATTGAGAATAACCTAGATCAATCAATAAATAATGAATAATCAATATTAAATAGTAAAAAGTAACATGTACTAATAGTAATACACAAGCAGCATATAATAATCTTATATTATTTTATTGTAATTATATATAATATTCATATAGTATGATTTAATATAACAGTTATTAGAAATAATAATCATAATATAATTTAATAGTAATTATAAAAATGAATAATCGTCGTATTGTAAAAAAATAAAAATAATGCACAAGATTACTTGTATTACATAATTATAAATAACAGCATATTTATTTATAATTAACAATATTAATTATAAATAAACAATATAATATTTATAAATAAATGGTAAAAGAAACAATTATAAATAACGAATATTATGTGATTATTACACAAAGTAATAAGGGCATTTTTGTATTACATTATGTAATAAAATAATTACATATATATATAATGCATGTTAAAATTAATTAAGAATATCAATTACTAAGTGAAAGCTTGCAATATGAAACTTGCACTGCAAGTTCCTTCAACGAATTTCATCGAACAAAGAACATAAAAAAATTTTAAACGGAAAATAAAACGATTTATAGTGATAATTAAAAGCACAACACTTATTCTTTTAAGGAAAAAAAATATATATTCTAGTACTCACTCATTTTAGAAATATCCATAATCAAAAATAGCACAGAATTAAACAGAAGACGCAAACAATAGAAAAATTACACTGAAAATGGGTAAATTTTCACAGTAATCAATGAAAATCGTCAGAAACTAATAGGATTACAGTGGGATTAATTGATAGAATATTAACGTCACACTGTTCAGCTACAAGAGGGAAAAAACCAACAAAAGTTATTTCTAATATATGTTATCCCCATGGCAACCACATCGACAGACGATAATATTAAGGTAACCATATTGTAATGTTATCGCCAACCTTGGCGAACAAACAACTTGGTGTTATTACCCTCGATATCAAACTAGCACCTTTAATTATACAAATTGTGATTTAAAAATGCATTAAAATTGTAATAAAACATTTGCATTCTATGTATAGAGTTTCAGATTGTCTATTTTCTAATGTAATTATTTAAAAAGAAATTTGTAATTGAACTCTAATAGGTATGATTATACATTGCTTCACCTAAAAAATTCATTTTGAAAAAAAAAAATCTTTCACACATTTCATGTTTTTGAATCTTCTAAACATGACTTTATATTTGTTATATTTTAAAACTATTTTGAACAAGCTATAGTTATATAAAAGATAACTCTTGCCACAGAGAGAAGAGTTAACTTTAATCAGTTCAGTTATTTTTCTTACAAAAAATTTACTGAAGAACTGTATAAAACTACAACAATATATAATTTCCTTTTTTAAAAAGGTTTGAAAATTTTGTAAAAACTATTACTTATAAAGATTTTTAAATACGAAACTAATAGCGTATTAAAATTAAACTGATATGGCAAAATAGTATGGTTGTATCCAATTATATTAGTTGAATTTGCATAGTTACTTTAGTTCTAGCTTATAAGAATTAATTATCAATCGTACAAGTTAAATGAATTTTGGTTGTAATTTAACAATATTCAATTCTATTCATGAATTAAGTAAAGAGATAGTAAAGATTAAAAAGGGATATTATTAGAAGAGAGATTTTATTACATAATCTCCAGCTAACAAGTGCTTACTTTTGTCAATGCATGACAGTTTTGTATAGTATAAGTACTACTGCAAGGTAAGTTAATTTTTGTCTTAATCCCGTTTAAATTATTTAATGTAACTTTTTTTCTTTTAATACCTTCTTTATATTTAATTTTAATACTTTAAATTTTTATTTGTTTTAATTTTCTTTTTAGGCTTAATGTATGTTTAAGAAATAATGATAAATTGAACTATTTGTTCATTGCTATTCTGAATCACAAAAATAATTTTTATTCATAAATACAATACAGTATTGATATGGATAATTATACTATTTACATAAAATTCTATTAAAAAAAATCTTTCCTTTTACAAATACCTTCCTAGTTTAATATATTTATGTATAAATTCTCTAAACTGATTCTTTAAAAATATTATGTTTCATTTTCCTGCTTCTACCGGGATTAGAAAGAATTCTACCATTCATTTTTGTCTTGCACTTGTGGTAGAAAGGAGTGTTGGGTAAGGGGGGGAGCCCACTTCAATTGACAGTGGGGACTTCATTTTCTCCAATTTGAGAAGGCAAAAGGGGAGGGGGGCAGGACAGACTATTGCACTTCATGTCAGTGATGAAACATTTTGTGACAATGTTTTTCTTTTCAATTCATACCACAAAAAAAAAAAAAATTGCTGATTTTTCAAAAAAAGTCATTATATCGGATTTCTTTCTTTACTTCTAAAAGTTGATATGTTTAATTCACTTAACTTGAACATAACTCTTAAAAGTGTAGAAATTTGTATTTTCCCACTGTAATTATTTTGTTTCAAATTTCGGCAAAATCCTAGGAGAGCCCACACCCTTGGCGATAAACCGAAAAAAGCGCTAAGCCAGAACGAGATGGCAACAAGTGAATATAGCGGGACAAGGTGGATGTTTAATGAAAATATATGTAAACAATACAGAAATTAATCAAATATATTTAACATAAAAATTAAAAAAACAGCACTTAATGGAGGGTATAGCATAACAGCAGATTTTAAAAAAAGCCTTGAAGGCCTCATCGCAAAGTGAATGACTGAGGAATTGCACCCATATATATTTTGCAAGGTAATGGTCAAAAATACCCATTCCAAATCTCCATTCAAATCCATTTAAAACAGCACTCTTTCGTTCATATAATCCCATTCGCTCATTACATTTAGGACATTCATAATTTGAAGCAATCAACCCTTCATACACCATTTAATCAATTCTTTCTTACCTTTCATATTCAACAAAGTAAAAAATTCTAAGGTATATTCACTTACACATGCAGCCATATTTCCAGCCCAGTGCCCAACAACAAAATGATGAAACTCGAAATGCCCACTGACAAAATATGAAAATCCAGAAACAGTTAAGTTTACGATATCTAGTGTATCAAAGTAGGGTTACCAAGATGGCGCAATTATTGCCAACCAAAATAATTTAGGTTAAGTGTGTGGGCTCGCTTAGGACTGAACTCAAATTTCCTATCTGAAAATGACTATTGATGCACACTGCTACCACTTAGCTAGCACCCCCACCAAAGAAATCACTAACTTTGCCAAGAGGCATATGCACTTAAACCTTAACACTGTATTTTTAAAACATTAAATGTCTTTGATGCATTGTTCTAATAAATTAAAATACAATACCATTTAATTGAAAAATAATCAAGATTATTATACTTAATAAATGTAACTTAGTTTTTTTTC
>BMAV01002044.1:327621-366156 GCA_019973955.1 Trichonephila inaurata madagascariensis | reverse complement strand
ATCCAAATATATTTAGAAATACTAAGTATTTCAGTATACATATCGAAAGATTAAAATTCAAAAATTCTATACATATGAAATCAAAATTAAAAAAAATTGTATACAAATGTTATAATAAACTATTATAATACTAATATAAAAAAAATACACATGAAGACCTTAAAATACAGTCGCTAATTTCTCAAATTACTGATATATTGTTTATTTCAATTTTGGTAGCAAAGTGCTTCTTTCATAATCATAAATGCCTCCTAAAACTATAATAAAAAAATTTACACAGACTAGATGAAACAAAAAATCATTGACCAGAAATCCTTGGATATTAAACGATTATTAAAGATTATTGCATGTTCCTATTTCTTCACAAATTTTTTTTAATATAATGTAAAATAATGCAAAAACACTTATAACTAAAATCCATACAGTTATCATTAAGGTAGTTAAAGATTCAACACATATGCTTCCAACATATTTACAATAAGATACCCAACAAGATTATAGGTAATAAATTGATGACTGAACTTACCACAGTCCTGTACTTTTCCAAAACTGCTTCAATTTATCTATGACAATGTTGTCTTTTATAATCAGATTATACTGTTGAATATCTTGATCAAGCAGATAACTGTGTTTTTGAAAATTCTTACAAAGACCAACCTGTAAATTTTAAAATACATGCTAATCTTGCAAAAGAGATGTGTTACTTTCTACAAACTGTTCTAACATAAAGTAAAAATTTATAGGTTTTTTTTTTACTTTATATAAATTACATTAAGTATACATCATGATTTCTAATCAGAATAAGATAACAAACAGTCAAACTTCTATAGGATTTAATTAGCATATTTTTTTAAATAATGTATTCTATTAAATAAGCCCAGTTGCTGAGTGGTTAGTGCATCACGCTTCCACACCACAGGTCCGAGGTTCAAACCCCCGGCTGGACAAGGTTGACTCAGCCTTTCATCCCTTCAATGGGTCGATAAAACTAGTACCAAGCTTGCTTGGGAACTTAACACTGGGGGGGTTTTGCATCAGACTGATCACCTGACTAGAACAGGGCCTTGATCATGAGCTGTCGTACCACTAAGTTTTTATTCTATTAAATATAATATAAATTCCATTAAAAAAATTTTTTTAAAAAATCAAATGATCAAGAAATTTAAGCAGGTACGTCAAAACTTAATGCATAGAACTTTTTTTATAAAAATCTTCTAATATTTTAACTATGGTGAAAGGACATAGCTACCACCATATCAATAATGTGGGGGGGCCCAACAGGTGTAATATTTAGACACTTTCAAATAAATTTCTCAACATGATCCTTTTTGTTTAATTTTCTTAAAAAGGACCCCCTCTCAAGGAATTTTGATACAGGACCCACTCAAGACTAGCTACGTCAGTGCTATGGTGCAAAAATCTATCATTTTCTTCAGCAAAATATTTCACCATATTTTAAAGAATTCACACTCTGCAAAAACTAATTTGAAATCACTAGGTACATGATGAAAAAAAAAAAATATGCATAATGTATACTGTAAGAATATGAAAATTTAAAAATGAAAAGTAATATTTTGTTTGATATAATAAACACATTATCCACCCATAATGTAGAGAAATCTAAGATCTTCGAATTGGCATTAAATAAACTTTTATTTACACGGCGTTCTCTCTTCAATCAAAAAGACGCAGGCAAATCAACTTTTACAATTCGATCGCAGTGTTACACAGCAAAAAAAATAATTAGTACTTTAATTACAAAAGAGTACTCTTAAAAAATTTAAATGATTAATCCAAGCATTAACCCGACAAGGAACTGGTTTTGCAAATGGAAACAAAACATGGTTCCTGGAGCTGTCCTGCTAGTATTAATTTTTAACCTACCTCATTCACGAATGCTAAGGAGAAATTATCATGCAAACAAATAACATATCTTAAAAATAACAATACAAAAATTAACATATTTAAAAAACCTACGAAGCGATCCTTCACATTAACAATCCAATTAACTGTCAAATATCTCCAGAAAAGATAGCTTATCGTCTGCAAATGACGCAAAATTTCACAATAGTACGCATCACTTGTATGTGTGGGCGTACATCTGCATTGCTACACTGCGCGTTTTGCCGGTTTAAAAGCTGATGAGCTTGCTTGGTCAAAATAGGTTGGTTGAATTATGTTTGCACTTAAGTTTTGCATTTATCTACTAGAAAATAGATAACCAGGTTGTAAGAGAAGATACAAATAATTATTTTTTGTCTTTTCGTAATGAAAAACTGCAAGAATATCTGTTGATTGATATTCACTGTTTAAGTAGATAGCTTCCAAGAGGACATATAGCAAAGACCATTTCCATAAAGTAGTTTACTGGACCACAGACTGTTTATTAACTTGGTATATATTTATTTATCAATTCATAATAAAAACAAACTTTAGTCTGTTTCAATTTCGTATGGTTTTTATTGAAACTGATCATAGTCTTACGATAGGCAATGCTTTGTTAAAAGGGGAGGGAGAGTATATTCAAAAACAAAGTGGACCCTTACGCTTTTCTTGCACCAATTTTTAAAATTAAATATTTCACTAATTTCTGAATTCATCATATCTGAAATCAACTAAGAATCACTGGAATTGCAAGTCTTTGTTTAAGTGGCATTTACAACCGAGGGTACATACACCCGATTCCTTTGTTTTCAAAATGAATATAATCAATTTATTACTGATAATATTAATATGTCTATTCTTCAATTCAGGTATGAGAGTTTTATATATTCTTGTCTTTTTATTCTAGTTTTATTTTTAAATTTTGTTTATTTAATTCATGTTTTGCATTCCCTATTGTTGAATATAAACTTTTGCAGTGAGAATAACACACGAAAGATACACCAAAGAGCCAAAGCATTACGAACACCTACTTAATAACACGTTTCACCACTTTCTGCCAGCAAGACAGCTGCAACCAGCCTGGGCATGGATACCACAAATTTTTCGTAGATGACTGGAGGCAGGTTGTACTAATTGTCTAAGCAGTGATTAAGTAAATTCAAGATATTCCGAAATGAAGATGTTTGATCTCGGAGCTTTCTTTCTATGAAAACCCAAATGTGCCCTGTGTCAGATTAAAATGCAACAAATTAGGTGGTCAGGATATTAATTGGAATTCTTCTTTGTGCTTCTGGAACCTTTCTAACACAATTCTAGTCTTTTGACATGGGACGCTGTTCTGCTGGAAAATTCCATTTCCAGTTGAAATAGCAGACACCATTTAAGGATGCAACTGATCCGTGATTAGACTCTCAGATAGTTTATGACTCTCATGGTCCCTTCAACTAGAACTAAGGCTCCCAGCGTCACCCATGAGAATGTTCTCAAATTGCATAATACAGCTATCAACAGTCTGTGTGCATGAATTGAGCAACTGTTCCTTGTAGAAGACGGCGCACCCTGACACAACACGGACGTGATGAATGAGAAATCGCGATTCATCCAGCCAGGAAACTCTCTCTTCCACTTATTTATGGTCAAGTTTCAATGTTTCTGAGCCAACTGTAGAGGTAGTTGGCAATAACGCTTGGTCAACAGAGGCCCACAAGTGGGATGTTTGCTGTGCAGCCCCATATCAAACATTTTACGCTGAACTATGTATTCCGAAACACTTGCACTTGAACATGCATTGTATTGAGCTGTCAGCTGAGTCACTGACGCCAATTTTGTTCTACGAAGCGGGACAATTTACGATGTGCTTTTAATTTATGATGCGTGGAAGTTCAACAGCTAGGTGTCTACTTCTGGTTTCGGAGTTATTTATCCACTTTGCATAAATACTAAAAACAGCAGAACACGAACATCCTACCAGTCATGCTGTTTCGGAGATACTCGTTCAGACTCTTTGAGCCATTACAATCTGCCCTCTTTCAAGTTCGCCTAGACCAGCCGCTTTTTCCCTCACTAGCAAAAGTAAGTGCAAGAATGATAGTTTACGGTCTTTTGTTTGGGCATATGGACCGCTTGCGGCCCCTAATCCCATATCTGTCGGTGAATTTGATGCAGAACGAAATTTTCGTTTTCATGATTAATAAGGTGCTTCCTGATTGGTAAAGCCAATTGTTTGATAAAAGTTCGTGTATGAAGATAAAAAGTTCAAGTAGGAGAGCTGAAAGGCTGCTTTCTCATTGGTGCATGGCGAGTGTTGACAGAGACTCTCCTTGGCTGCCCGAGAGGTCTTAGAAATTGAGATAAGTAGAAAGGGGTGGGCCTTATCCAGTAGAGGAAGCCAAAAATGAAAAAATATTTAAAGTTAAATTTAAAAATAGTGAATAGGTGTGAAATAAAAATTGCACTGGAAATTTCAAAATTAAGGAGGATTATACAAGTCAAGAAGTATTCTTCTCTGTCTTTTACAGTTTAAATCAGGGATATAATTAGGGAGATTAATCATGTTTATGTTATTAGTGTGCTGAAGAGAATCAAAGAAATTTTTAGCTATGTGTTGTATATGAGATTTAAAGCTTTTAATTTTTAATGCTTTGTTTATGTGATCGTTTCTCGTGTAGCGAGATGCTTTGACGATCATCCTAATAAGAGAATTTTGCAAAATATCTAAAATATTTATGTTAGTTTTAACGGCATATCCTCAAACTGGACAAGCGTAAGCAATAATGGGACGGATCATGACTGTATAGAGAAGCATTTTGCTCTCAGTACTTAATTCAGAATAAATTTAAAGATTACTCTACGGAATTTATCACGTGTACGTTTTATTTGTTGTTTCCAAATGAGGCGTTCGTCAAAAATTAAACTAAGGTATTTGATTTCCTGATACTATGGTATTGGTGTAATGTACATGATAGGTAGAGGTGGATTTCTTTGTTTATGTGTGAAAATGATGGGGGCGGATTTTTCAACATTAATGCTGATTTTTCACCTGTCATAGTAATTTGAGGTGTTTAATGAGCGCGAATGTGATGGATTTGGTGTTCTTGTATGTGGTGTGCACGGCCGTGTCATCGGCATATACACTGGTGTGCAAAACTTAAGCAACAATGTAAAAATTTAGCAGATAGCCATGAAATTGCAGAAAAGGAGGTCTGGAGATCAGTAGAGGGAACACGTAAGTCAGTAGAAACGTCATGCGTATGCAAATATCAGGAACAAAACGTCAGAAGCGATGTGAGCGTACGCAAAACGCGTGATGTCGGCGCGCCCTGCTCAACAGTAGAATGAAATGAAGGACGGAGACGCAATTCACCATATTCTCTGCAAGTGCCAGTGAGAAATATGGCTAGAAGAAATCATCTGGATGACTTCACACGTGGAAGAATGATCGGAAAGCTGGAGGAGGGGCGTACTGTCACTAGTGTAGCTGCAGAGTTCGGAATCAACAAAAGTGTCGTTTCGCGTGCTTGGAAAGCGTTCCAAACCACAGGTACAGCTGTTAGAAGGTTGGTGTGGCCGCCCGAGGAAGACAACTGCAGGGGATGACCGATATATCATCCTGCAGGCGAAAAAAGTTCGACAGCAGTCAGCCAGCGCCATTGCTCAAAAACTCTGTACAGCAACAGGTCGACAAGTGTAGCGGTTTACTGTGGCCAGACGCCTTCACAAAGGGGCCTGTTCACCGCACGTCCTGAACGCTGCCTCCCGTTGAAAGATGGCCACCGAAGCCACCGTTTACAGTGGGACAGAGAGCACAAAAACTGGACAACTGATCAATAGAGTCGTGTTCTCTTTACGGATGAGAGTCGGTTCAGTACCAGAAGCGATTGTCAACGCGTTTTGATTTGGAAGAGATCGGGACCCGGTTTTATCCCAGTAACATCAAAGAAAGACATCGTTACGGTGGTCCTGGAGTTCTTGACTGGGTTGGCATTATGCTGAACGGCGGAACTGAGCTTCCCATTTTCAACAGAGGGTCTGTAACCGGGGATCGCTATTGTGAGGAGGTACTTCTTCCCCATCTGCATCTTTTCCGATGTGCCATTGGCCCAGACTTCATCTTTATGGATGACAATGCACTGCCACATCGCACTCTTGCTGTTGAGGAGCTGCTGGAAAGTGAAGATATCACTCGAATGGATTGGCCAGCGTGCTCACAGATTTAAACCCCATCGAACATGTATGGGATGCTTTGGGAGACGTATTGCCACACGCTCACATCATCCGGAGTACAACCAACAACTCAAACAGATGTTGATTGGGAATGGGCACTCTACCTCAAGAAATGTTGCACCAGCTGGTTCTGAGTATGCGGAGACGGTGCAAAGCAACCATTGTAGTAAGGGGAGGGCATATACCACATTAAGGAACATCTGCTTGTTGTTCTTCCTGTTGGATAGACAATCATGAGTCACGATACTGTGCGTTCAATAAAGCTTGTTTTTGTTTGATTCCATACCGTATGCGTTGTATTCCTTTTTCAGCGCCGATGCTTTCGTCATCCTTTACGTACATAATACTCTTCCTCATTTCAGAATTTCATGTCTCTCAGATGATTTTTCGTGAAGTTATGGCAATAAAACCACCTGTTGCTTAAGTTTTGCACACCAGTGTATATTGATGTTAGTAAGGGAATAATTTAGAAAATCAGTGATGCACAGGTTAAAAAGTAACGGGCCCAATAAACTACATTGAGCCACGCCACAGTTAATGTTATGAGGGCCAGGGAAAGTTTCCTTAACTCTGACTTGAAAGGAGTGATTAGTTATATGTAAGAGTAGAGTAGGTGAGTGAGGGGAGGGGGAAGGTTAAGAGTAATGAGTTTAAAAGTTAATCCATCTAGCACTGGCGCAACTAGTTCTGAGTTGGCCCCGTATCAAAACTCCTTCGGGGCCCTTTTTTTCAAACGAAAGCCCTCATAGTGGTATTGCATTTACACTTGTTGGGACCCCGTATCATTGATACGGCGATAAGTAGGCTCCTGCTGTCTAGCCAGACGCGGTCGAACCCTTTCTGAATATCAAGAAAGACGACGCCGGTACTCTTTTCTTCTTTGGCATCCTTCGAAAATTGTTTTTGTGAGTTTAAATGGCAGGTGCAAGGGGTAGAGGGTTTACTTGTGAAAACATATTGATTAGGATTAGTTAAGATATTTTCATGCACAAAGTTTTTGAGTCTGGTTAAGATAATAGATTCTGTAATTTTACTTAGCGTAGATAAAAGGGAGATTGGTCTGTAACTAAATGCTAATTTTTAATTTTTACCAGGCTTGAGATTAGGAAAAATAATGGCTTCCTTGCAGTTGGAAGGGAAGTAATGAAATTTTAAAATTTTGTTAATAAGAATAGTTAGAATTAGTATGGCTTTAAAAGGAAAGTTTTTTGTTATTTTATTCATAATGCAGTCTTTTCTGGAGTTAGTCTTTTTAATATAGGAAATAATTCCCGAAGGATAAGCAGTTTTAAATGGTGGGGAGGGAGAAATACAGAGAAAAGTATTTACAGTATTGTTTTTAATTTCATCGTCTATATCATGGGCACTCAACCTTTTTTTCTGCCGAGCCGCATACATATGTTAGCTATTTCACGCTGGCCGCAACATGAGAATTAATAGAGGGGGAGAAATGCTTTAAGACCAAGATAACATAGAAAATTTAAAATGTAGAAATTTATCAAAATGCTTTAAGACCAAGATAACATAGAAAATTTAAAATGTAGAAATTGATCAAAATGCTTTAAGACCAAGATAACATAGAAAATTTAAAATGTAGAAATTGATCAAAACATTAACACTCTTATTTTGCTTTTTTATTTTTGTCACTAAATTTTTCTAAATTGGAAGCATTTAAGAATCACTCTTTCATAATTTCTGCATGAGTAAACGGTTTCATATGATTACCAATCAGTGGTGCACACAAGGGGGGTGTCCTAGGGGTCCGGACACCCCTCATAGCCCTTGATTTTTTTTCGATTGATTAGAATCCCATGTATATAACGTAAAATTTAATTATGTACTATTTTATTAATAATTAAATTTATTAATTTATGCTAGTTATTTATTCAATAATTAATTTTGTGTTGTTTTTGTTCCCGAAAAACGACAAAATTAAAAGAATATGTTGGGCGGTGTATTGGAGCATGATACCAAAATGGTGGTCCTTCGACCCTGCCCCCCCCCTTTGAAAAAATTTTGTGTGCACTACTGTTACCAATATTATATCAAATTTCATACGATGTCTTTGTTACCGCTGTGATATTACACTGACAAAACACTTTTTGCTGTTGTAAAGATTATTCAAGAAAAAACCTATTTATCACCTCTTGAAAAAGAGATCTTCGAGGAAAAGTGTCATTGAATGTGATTCCTGTTTATTGGTATTTTTCCAAATACAACACTTTCGTGACAAATCAAACAATTACTGTAATATGCTTGTTTTTCACTACAAAATAGTTAACTTCCCAATCGTCTTGAAACAATCTATTTTCTTCGAATATTTTTTGCTTGCAAGATATGAAAGATAGTTAAAAATTAGTTCCACTCATAAAATGGTCGCAACTCCACTGTTGTCTATTTTATCGCTAATCAGAAAAAATATATATAAATACGCATCCATACGACATCGACACACAGCAAAAAGCAAAATTGATATATTTAAACTTTTTACAAAGAATTTCCCACCAAATTTTCATAAATAAATGAATTTCTCAGAGCAATGGGCCATGACCGGGTCACTTAAAAAGGCCTATTCGGCCGCATGCGGCCCGCAGGCTTAGTATCGCTGGTCTATATCATAATTATTGTTAGGTCTGGTATTTTCAACAAAGTTACTTTGGATAGATTCAGCAAAAATGTTAGCTTGTTGTGTGTCCGATACAGCCGTGCCTGTGGAACAGTTGAGAGCCGGAATATTTGTGCGTTTGTTTTTGAGAAAGTTCTGAGCAGCTCATATGCTGTTGTCTTGAGTATTTAGAGTTTTCAATTTATCATTCCAGGTTTCATTATTAAATTTGCGAAGTTCTTTTTTAACGTTATTTTGTGCTCCTTTATAAAGTGTTTTGTAGTGTGGATGAAGTGTTTTTATTAAAAGTTTTCTGTAATGATTTTTCTCTCGTATGAGAGAGCGAATGTTAGGAGGAGTATAAGTGCCTTGCTTTCTTCCGATTGGTCGGGAGGCGTGGCTATGAGCGGCGAGAACCGTTTCGGTGAACTCGGAAATTTTAGATTCTAGAACAGAGCATTGGAATCAATATGTTTAGATGATAGTTAAAAGTAAAGAAGTTTTTATTTAATAATTTTGAAAAAGGAGGCCAATTAGTGGAGATCGCTCTTGGATTTGAGGGATCTAATTGAAGTTTTAAGTTGAAATAAAGAATCACAGGATTGTGATCAGAGGACAGTTCATGTAAAAAAAAAAAAAAAAAATGGAGAGCGGATAGTAGATATTTCGAATAAGGGCAATGTCAATAGTGTTGGCAGAGTTGATGTCAAACCTAGTGGTGGTTTTAGGGTAAGCAATATTTAAGTTCAAAATATGAGCAAAATTGAGAAGTCGAACTCCTATATTTGAATTTATTTTACAATTCCAGGCATTGTGAATGGCGTTAAAATCACCTAAGACAACACAATTGCTGCTGTTTTGGAGAAGATTCTCTAAATCAATGCTTCTCAAACTTTCACTACTGGCGACCCAATTTTCAATAAAAATTTTTATCGCGCCCCTTTATATAATAATAATGTATTAATTGCAATAATAATGCACTTTGGCACTAAAGCTACAATCTTAATTATAAACCGTACAAATGAATAAGATAAATATTACATTTTGTACATGTTATTTTAAGTAATATATATTTTAAGCAAATTATATATATATATACTTTTAAGTAATCGGATTATTATTATATTATTTTTTTTTCTTTCTCTAATTTTTAAAATGGATCAGATTGCAAAATGATATTTAATTAAAGATTTATTTCCTTCATCATCTGTTTCTATAAGTACACACAAATGTCATTTGAACGAGAAATTTAAAAAAAATTAAGTTAATTCCTACTTAGGTCAACAAAGAAAAATTTATTTTAGTTACTTTTTATTAAATAGTTACAATTAATATAAATATGTATAGTATACATATGACAGAATCACAATATTAATTCACAAAATAGAAAGCGATTTTCCTTGCAATTTTTCATTTTCCTTTCTATATATGGTATTGGATTATTTTTTGTTTGTCAGTTACTATTTATTCATTATGTAAATTTAATTACTCTAATAAAATAGTATAGTAAAAAAGAAATCACATTTGACGTAAGACATTCGACCTTCTCTGGACTTTGCAAAGACATGGGTGCAGTACATTCTTTCATCGTTGCTATTTTATTGCGAGGCAAGATGTTTATCACGTGAGAAATTTTTGCTACGTGTTTATGAATTAAGAAATGAAATTGCCATTTTTCTAGAAGAGGAAAACCTACCGGAAACTGAGAAATCTCAAGATGGTTTATTTGTGATGAAGTTGAACTACTTGGTCGATATATTCGAGAAATAAATATCTTTAATTTTCAGCTTCAAGGATTAAATGTACATATGTTTGACACGAGTGACAAAATTAATGATTTTTGTAGAAAATTAGAATCATGGAGCCGAAATTTAAATAAAAAAAACCTAGAAATATGTTTGAAAATGCGGATAAATTAGTTAAAACTAACAAAGCTGAAAAATAACACGTGGAAGTTGTTTTTAAAACTACTGAATACCATTTATAGCCATGTTGGCAAAGAATTTAAAAAAATATTTTTTTGCTGAGGACAATTTGATAGAAGTTACGAGTGCGTTAGAGATTCATTTCAAAATACTCCAGAAGGGCAACTACCGAAGAAGAAATCTTCATAGATTTCACATCCGGTGCCGAAATTAAAAGACAGTTTTGTAATAAATCACTCTTTTAATTTTGGGCAGAAGTAGATGATGAATTTTCAGAACTGAAAATAAAGCATTTCGTATACTATTACCATTTTCAACATCCTTCCTGTGTGAAACCGGATTTTCTGCGGTGGCTGCTTTGAAGATAAAATATAGATCTCAGCTAAATATAGAAAAATAGCTTACAGAGTGTCAATTTCTAATATTAAGTCTTCCTTTGAAAAACTTTGCTCTTCAAGACAAGCCACTTCAATCAAAACCACTAAGTTATTTATAGGGGAAAGTGTAGCATGTTACAGAAAATATTTTTGAACAAAAGTGATCACGCCGGAAACTCGATCAAAACAAGTACCTAAGATTGTAAAAAAACGTTTGCCACTCCCAAAAAAGAGGGAGATATGTGACAAATTCATTTTAATTCCCATTAAAACGAATGTCATATAGAAGGATAATGGCAAGATCATTGGTAACAAATAAACAGTTTTCCCAGAATTAACGATTTTGAGAGCATGGGGTGACTCTGCGCCTCGCGTGACAGCTCCCGGGTTAAAAAAAAAACTATTTAATATTAAAATATGGATGTTAGTTCTAAAAAAGAACTGTGTAAAACGTTTTCATTATGCATTATATGTTTCAGAATACTCATAAAAAATCTTGGCCAAATAATACTTCAAAGTGCTCAATATGCTTATCCATACATCATAAAACTCTTTCGCATGGAAAAAGGCACAACAGAAACATTATTTACAGCTCCTCTGAAAGAAAAAAAAAAAGGGGGGAGCTAACTATACCAATAAGTTAGAAGGTCAAACAGAGGATCAGCAAAAGTAGTATTTTAGGTTAAAAGAAACGTAATAAAAAATCTCTCATCGTGGGATTACAGCAAAGCAAACAAAATGTTGTTCTTTTTTTGGATATAGGATCACAAAGATAGTTAATGAGCGTTTGAAGTGGAAGCTTTTATTTTTGATGGCGTAATATCTCGCCAGATGATATACACTGGTGTGCAAAACTTAAGCAACAGGTGGGTTTATTGCCATAACTTCACGAAAAATCATCTGAGAGACATAAAATTCTGAAATGAGGGAGAGTATTATGTACGTAAAGGATGACGAAAGCATCGGCGCTGAAAAAGGAATACAACGCATACGGTATGGAATCAAACAAAAACAAGCTTTATTGAACGCATAGTATCGTGACTCAAGATTGTCTATCCAACAGGAAGAACAACAAGCAGATGTTCCATAATATGGTATATGCCCTCCCCTTACTACAATGGTTGCTTTGCACCGTCTCCGCATACTCAGAACCAGCTGGTGCAACATTTCTTGAGGTAGGAGTGCCCATTCCTCAATCAACATCTGTTTGAGTTGTTGGTAGTACTCCGGATGATGTGAGCGTGTGGTAATACGTCTCCCCAAAGCCTCCCACACATGTTCGATGGGATTTAAATCTGGGGAGCACGCTGGCCAATCCATTCGAGTGATATCTTCACTTTCCAGCAACTCCTCAACAGCAAGAGTGCGATGTAGCAGTGCATTGTCATCCATAAAGATGAAGTCTGGGCCAATGGCACCTCGGAAAGATGCAGATGGGGAAGAAGTACCTCCTCACAATAGCGATCCCCGGTTACAGACCCTCTGTCGAAAATGGGAAGCTCAGTTCCGCCGTTCAGCATAATGCCAACCCAGACAAGAACTCCAGGACCACCGTAACGATGTCTTTCCTTAATGTTACTGGGATAAAACCGGGTCCCGATCTCTCTCTAAATCAAAACGCGTTGAGAATCGCTTCTGGTACTGAATCGACTCTCATCCGTAAAGAGAACAAGACTCCATTGATCAGTTGTCCAGTATTTGTGCTCTCTGGGCCACTGTAAACGGTGGCTTCGGTGGCCAACTTTCAACGGGAGGCAGCGTTCAGGACGGCGGGCAAACAGGCCCCCTTTGTGAAAGCGTCTGGCCACAGTAAACCGCTACACTTGTCGACCTGTTGCTGTACAGAGTTTTTGAGCAATGGCGCTGGCTGACTGCTGTCGAACTTTTTTCGCCTGCAGGATGATATATCGGTCATCCCCTGCAGTTGTCGTCCTCGGGCGGCCACACCAACCATTCTAACAGCTGTACCTGTGGTTTGGAACGCTTTCCAAGCGCGCGAAACGACACTTTTGTTGATTCCGAACTCTGCAGCTACACTGGTGACAGTACGCCCCTCTTCCAGCTTTCCGATCATTCTTCCACGTGTGAAGTCATCCAGATGATTTCTTATAGCCATATTTCACGAACTGACTCACTGGCACTTGCAGAGAATATGGTGAATTGCGTCTCCGTCCTTCATTTCATTCTACTGTTGAGCAGCGCGCGCCGGCATCACGCGTTTTGCGTACGCTCACATCGCTTCTGACGTTTTGTTCCTGATATTTGCATACGCATGACGTTTCTACTGACTTACGTGTTCACTGTACTGATCTCAAGACCTCCTTTTCTGCAATTTCATGGCTATCTGCTAAATTTTTACATTGTTGCTTAAGTTTTGCACACCAGTGTATAAAAATTATATTAGTCTAAACATGTATTTTTTTATTATGTCAGAAAAAGTAGTATATATATATATATATATATATATATATTGTTTTACTTCATTCCAGTAAATTAATTTTTTTAAACCTTTTATTTTCGACATGCTCTCGCCTCTTCGTAGGATTATCGCACCCCCCTAGGAGGGCGTGCCCCACAGTTTGAGAATCTCTGATTTAAATCAATTGTAAATAAGTATTCGTCGGATTTAGGAAGAATATAGACTGATGCGATCGAGATCGGATTGTGATCAGGAAGTGCGAGAATAACAATCGTGGTTTCAATCACTTGAAGAAGGGAGGAGGGACACACACAGTAATGTTTAATAGAGTTTTGAATAAGAATGAGAGTTTCACCGTAAGCTCTTTCATTGTCTGTGATGCGATCATCTCTAAAGCATGTGTAAATAGCAATGTTGAAATTTTGCGTGGGTCTCATGTGTGTTTCTTGTATAAAAAAACGTCGGGGGCGTTCTTCTCTATAAATAGATGCAATTCAAATTTACGTTTAAACAGTCCATTTGCGTTCCAAGAACACAAACTGAGGCCAATGGGGTTCTTACTGATCATTATTTTGATTTAAAGATGCCTCTGTTAGAGGTCGTATATTTTATCGGGATCTACCTGAGCGACAACTGGATTATTTACAACACTAAGTGCATTAGGTTGAGTATTAAGTGAGGGCATGAGTAACATTAGGCATTGCACTGTGTTACTAAGTAGAAAATGTATATTATTTAAATTGGGATTATCGTTAGTATTTAATATTATTGGATTATTAGTAGCATTATAAAATTTTGAATAGATAATTGAACGGGGAGAATTTAGAATGGCCTCAGTTTGGCACATTATCCCAGGTTTTCGTGTCACCTTCTGGTGATTGGAATTAGAGTTACTAGTGGTGTTCGCGTTATTTGAGTTACTCGTTGCTTGCGCATACAAAATGTTGGGGAGAATGAAGCTATTGTAAAGGTTTTTATAAGCGTTGCGGTTATTTTTTGCCGCACACTTAGGGGGCTTGGGGAAACATGGGCAGCCTTGCCAGTTGGTCATGTGGCCGTAAATTTGGAAGATGATACAGAATTTCGTTTCGAGCCTCTTTTTAATGGGGCAGTCTTTTGTTAAGTGAGCTTCCCCGCATTTGAGACAGTAAGGAGTTAAGTGGCAGTTTTCGGAATTATGGTGAAAATTATTGCATTGAAAGCATTCTGTAATGCCCTTTCCATTGTAGTCATCGACAGTAATGCTCAAGTGTCCTAATGTTTTGAGGTCGAAAATTGTGAGGTTTTCTATGTTACGTGGAAGCGTTATTAAAAGACAGGGAGCGGTTGCTTTGTCTTACGGCCAATAAGTTGGGTGACCTTTTCATGTATGTGAAACTTGTTTCTAGAAGATCTTCTTTGAGGTATTGAATGTTTGTGTTCCTGGGTAGCCCCTTGATGACGATTTTAATGGGCATTTCTGTTTTAGGTTTTATAACGTGAAATTGGTATTTAAGATTTTCTAAGATGTGTATTAGCTCGCGATATTGATCAAAGTTTTTTGTGTATAGCGTTAGGAAGTCACCGGGACGTGTATGTGCAGACACAGGATCTTCACATTCAATTGCTGGAGAAAAGATGTACCAAGTATTTAAGGGTAAGGGACTCATCTTCCAGGAAACCACATTAGCAATGAGCTTGGCAGATGGTCAACAGACCACAGGTGAGACCTTCGCAACCCAAGTGATGGTAAAGATTGAGGAGAGATCAGTCTTGACCAGATTCATAATTCTCCCAAAGGCAAAGGGAAATCGAACTCTTCTAGGAACAGATTTCCTTAGTTCTGGTTTGATTCTAGATGTGAAGAATGCTTGTTGGTACATCTAGGACAATCCTACCCACAAGTACCCATTTGGTGAAGAATTGGACACCCCGTCCATAGCTGAGAAGATGCCCAGCAACACTTGCCAATTAAGAGAGGGGAAGGTGAAAGTTTAGCCTCCGTCTTGAAGGAGAAACTGAACCTCCTGTTGGAATCCTTCCAAAATGTCTTCGAACCAGGAGGAGAAGCAATAACAATCTTAGAGCACCGCATCAACACGGGGAATAGTCCTTCTATCTCTGTACCCCCATACAGAATGTCTCCTGTAAAGAAGGAAATATTGAAAAAGGAAATTGAGGACCTTCTTGAAAAAGATATAATTGAAGAATGTGAATCACCTTACGGAGCTCCTGTTGACAAAGACAAACCCCAAAGACAAACAACCAGTTTCACCTGTGTACCGACTACCTGAAGTTTAATGAAGTCACGGTCCCTGATACTTACCCAGTTCCACGAATGGATGATTTACTGTAGGAGGCAAAACATACTGCATACATTTCCACAATTAACTTAAAGTCTGGTTACCACTAAGTGGTAACCGGACTTTAAGACCACCACCATTATGGTGCCGAAGTCACCCATACTCGAATAGCAAAGAATTATTATTAGACTGGCATGAGGAAATGCATAACTGATTGCGCAAAGAACTGTTCTGACTACCTTAAATACAAAACTTCCCATCAGAAGCCTTCCGGGCTATTACAGACACCTGTGCTAGCCCAATGTTTTGAAACCTTGGCCATTGATCTCTTCGGGCTCCTACTTGAGAGTAAAGATGGAAAAAGATGGATCCTCATCATTGAGGATTGTACCACCAAGTGGGTCGAGCTGTTTGCACTACCCAATGCCACAGCAAAGGAAAGTACCTCAGTAGGAACTTGATTGAAGAGGTCCTACGGAGGTATGTCATTCCTCGCCGCCTTATCAATGACAATGGAACCCAGTTTGTGTCAGCAGTGATGCAACAAATATGCTACATTTTAAACATCCATCAATCCCTGTGTACCATCCACAAGCTAACCCAGTTGAACGGAAGAATAGGGATCTGAAACCATGGCTGACAATTCTTGTCCAAGACAAGTATGACTGTTGGTCAGAGAAGCTACCCTTCATCCGCTTTGCTCTCAACACAACCAAATGCGAAACGATAGGACAGTCGGCAGCCTTTCTGAATTTTGGTAGAGAGTTACATACTCCAAGTGAAGTTGTAAATGATATCCGGGTCATCATCCAGAATGATAATTTTGTGCCAGAGATAACTCCCTATCTCAAGAAATTTGTAAAGTTTTCCACTCAAATTAGAGAGGTAGTTGAAGAGCAACAGGATAGTAGGAAGTTTTACGCTGATAAAAAAAGAAAAGCTGCTCCAACATATCAACCTGGAGAACATATCTATGTAGCATCACATCTGCTGAGCAACGCTGCGCAAGGAAGAAGTACAAAACTAATGCCACGCAGAGACGGGCCCTACGTGATTTTAACACAAAGGTCACCTTCATCTTACAAGATTGCTAGTCTTGATAATCCGGGGTACATCTTGGTGTTTGCCACACATCTGTTTTAACTCCTTGTAATAATGACAGAGTAAAACCCCTTGTTCCTCTTCGTAAACATGGCCGTCCACCAAAGGTCCCACAGACTCCTGATTCCTCGTCGGGACGCCATTGGAACCAGAAGGGAAGGATGTAACAAATGGTAATATTTATTATTTATTTATTGTAATGACTGCTAGGTGGTGCCACCAGACAGAGTACTTGCAGGGTTTCCCCCTGGTTTGAAACCGATAGTTAAATCATTAAGACGGCGGATATTCTGGTGTACGCATCGCGCGGGAAATCCTTCCCCATGTCGTTCCTGTATTATATATATATATCCTAGAACTGTATAGATGTACCTAAGCACAGTAAATAAGCTGTATTTAGCCCTGAGGTGAATTAATCTCATCTAATGATCTATCCATTCATCCCATGGAGCTATAAATCAATTTCACCTATAGATCTTATGTGTATCAATGGACAACACTGAAAAAAAATTTCTGCTCCAGATAACAAAAACTATGTAGTAGAGGTGTTGAAAATAACTATCATGCATAATAAATAGATAATTCTTAACAATAGGGATGGAGAAACATCATGCCTGAAAATAGGATTCTTGGAAAGGTGCGACTGTATATTGAAACGTTATCTGAATCACACACAAGATTAAAAAGAAAATGGAAAATTGATCAATCAAAAATTCATTAAGGGGGAAAGGAGTAATTTTTTTATTGAAAGAGTTTTTATTTGTCTCACGTCAACACGACAAAATTTCGGCATTCTTTACTCAACAAATTAACAAAACATTTTAAAAAATAATTTCTTAAAGCGTGAGATTTATTTTTATATTTTCATTATGTGATTACCTCACTGAAATTTCTATTTTTAAAAATGTCTTTGTGATTTTATTTCTTTTATATGGAAAGAACTTTAAAAAAATTTAGAAAAACACTTGTTTTTTTCAGAAAGGTGCATTTATCTTCTATATGTGAGGGAGGTATAATAATCCTTAATAGATATATATTTGACTTAAATATTCATATTAAAGACAACTATTTACAAGAGAGGGTGAGTGAGTGAGTTTGGTTTTTTATGGCGCAAGAGCCAGTTTTAGCTATACTGCGCCAAACATTCATAGGTCTGTGGTCTGGACGGGAAAAGAAGAAAAGGAGAAATTGGATAACAAGATGGAGGGTTGAAAATAGAGAAGGATAACTGGGGTACCCCGGGGTAAGAGAGGGGGAGGGGACTAAAAGTTAATAAAAAGTAGCAAATGCATCGTCAAAAATGACAAATTAAATTCTACGAAGCATCAATCTCGTCAGCATTGTCTTGTCGTTCCTGTGACGTGTTCTTACGTTTCCACGCTTTCGTCTCATTTGTCCATAGAATCTGCGCTATCCTCAAGTTGCCATGATAACTAGGTGGTGCTCTGTCGGCTATTACGTCAGCATGGAGTTTAGGAGGCTTTTAAAAAAGTAAAAGAGCCCAAACTCTTTTAAGGGGGGAAACCTTATTGATCAAAAAGGGGAGAAAGTCTCCAGGCCCCAGCCAAATCCGTTAAAAAAAAGTTTCTAAGATTTACCAAGAGCCGGAAGTTTTTTTATGCACCTAAGATTATCCAAAGGGGAAACCCCTAAATTTCTTTAAAATTTGGGATGAGAATCACCGGGAAATTTTCCCAAAAACCCGAAAAAAAAATACCCAAAAGGGAAAAAAAAAATTTAAAAAAAAGGGGAAGGGAAAAAAATTTTTAAAATTTTTTTTGAAAAGGAAATTGGGTTTTTTTTTTTAAAAAAAATTTTTAAAAAAAAAAGGGGGAAAAAAAAAAGGGGGGGGGGGGAAAAAATTTTTTAAAATTTTTTTTCCCTTTTTTTAAAAATTTTTAAAGGGTTTAAAAAGGGTTTTAAAAAAAAAAATTTCCCAAAAAAACCAAAAAAGGAACCCAAAAAAAATTTTTAACCAAAAAATTTTAAAAAAATAAAACTTTGGGTTTTTTTTTCCCCCAAAAAAAAAAATTTTAAAAATTTTTTTTTAAAATTAAATTTTTTTAAAATTTTTTTAAAAAAAAAAAAACCCTTAAAAAATTTTTTTAAAAAAAAAAAAATTTTTAAAAAACAAAAAAATTTTTAAAAAAAAAAAAATTGGGTTTTTTTTGAAAAAGGGGCCCCCAATTTTCCCTTTTTTTTTTTAAAAAATTTAAATTTTTAAAAAAATTTTTTTTAAAAAGGGGGGAAAAAAATTTTTTTTTTAAAAAATTTTTTTTTTTCCAAAAAAAAAGGGGGTTTTTTTAAAAAAAATTTAATTTTTTTTAAAAAAAATTGGGGGTTTTTTTTTAAAAAAAAATTTTTTTTTTGGGGGGTTTTTAAAAAAACAAAAAAAAAACCCTTTTTTTTTTAAAAAAAAAACCCCAAAACCTTTTTTTAACCCTAAAATTTTAAAAAAAGGGGTTTTTTTTAAAAACCTTTTTCCCCTTTTTTTTGGAAAAAATTTAAAAGTTTTAAAAAAAAAAATTTGGGAAAAATTTTTTTTAAAACCCCCCTTTTTTTTTTTAAATTTTTTTTTGGGGGGGGTTTTTTTTTTTGGGGGTTTTTTTTAATTCCCAAAAAAAAAAATTTTAAAAAAAAAATTTAAAAAAAAAAAAATTTTTTTTTTGGGGGGGGGGAAAAAAAATAAAAAAAAGAAAAAATTTTCCCCCAGAATACATTTGAGCAAACAAATAATAAATAAATAAAACTTGGTTCATAACTTGTAGTTTTAAGTTTCAAACACGACTCTAAATTTTCATTTGTTAGTTGGATTCTTACGTTTTATCGCGATATTGCTTTAGAAATTGAAAATAAAGTAATTTACCGCTCTGAATATCTTCTGCAAAAAGAATTAATTTTTCATCGAAACAAACCAATTCTTCTACAAAAACATAAGCTAGGTTTCCCTTTCCCTGCAGTTTTAGAATCAGCTCATTTAATTTCGCTGTGATATCCACCATAAAGTAACATTTTAGCAACCATTTGTCGTTATCTAATTCAGGGTGATTAATACCTTTTTCATTGAGGAATGTATTTATTTCATTCAAGCCCAAAGCAAAACGCGCGCGCGTTTCAACACATTACCTTTGGAAGTCATCGCACTTTATTGTGAAGAAGGAGGTCGGAATATTGAGTCTCCATTTCGTTTAAGAATTCTTTAAACTGACGATGGTAGAGTGCTTTTGCAAGATGCTGTTAAGAATCTTGATTACCAAATTCATGACCTCAACTATTTCGGCCTAAAATGTTTGAGCACAAAGCGCTTCTTGGTGTATTATGCAGTGAATCGTAAGAATTTCGTGGTTTATTTTTCTCTGAAGAATCGTTGTTGCCCCTTTATTTTTTCCTGTCATACCACTCGCTCCATCAGTTGTTATTGAAACGATTTTATTTAAATCGATCTTATTGTCTTCAAGGCATTTTTGCACGGCATTCACTTTATCTTCTCCTCTAGTTTGTCCCGAGAGTGGTAGCAATCCTAGAAGTTCTTGTTTTGGTCCTTGGGAAGACATATATCTAACAAAAAGGGCAACTTGTGCCGTATCTTTTATGTCGCGTCATTCGAGATCTTCCAACGGACGGACGACAGTGACGACGCGTGTCACTGGGGGAGGGTGTGGTGAAAAGCGAGTACAAGTGGCTGAGAGATAGAAACAGTGTCTAATCCACATTAATTGATTCAGAATGATTTTTAACTGGGTTTTTGATAAAATAAATAATATTTGCGTATGGAACTAAAGAGCCGCAGCTTCACATCCAAAGAGCCACATGTGGCTCGCGAGACGCAGGTTGCTGACCCCTGCCCTAGACCCCTATTCAAAAGTAGGCTCTGAGCCCCCTAAATAAATGTAGGGGCCCAGGACCTCTACTTTTGAGACCCACCTATGAACCTTCAAAGTAGACGGTACATCGCATACATAGCATACGTTGTCCGATACTCGTACAAACAATATCATGAAACAAATTGGCGACAAAATAAAAACCGGCTCCCCGACTGCGGATTTGACTTGAGTTATGATGGTTGGCAGGGGCCGGGGCCAAACGTATCGAGGTCATCACGGCCCCGTTGACATTTTCCAAAATTCCCATTTTTTCCGAGAATCAACCGGAAATTTTTGATCACTGACATTATTTAATTATGACCTTGAAGAATCTAGAACAAGAAGGGGCCCCATTGTGGCCTTTCGATCCGGGGCCGTTGGCGCCCCTGCAAATTTAAGATGTCAAAATTTTTTTCAAAAAAAATTGGATTTCTTTATTTTTCATTTAAAAAGAAACTTTGGAAAATTTAAACAAAAAAGCTTTATATTTTTTGAAATAGAAAAAAATTATTTTAATACGAACAAAATGGAAAAATAAATTACGATAAAGAAATTTTGCCGTTTTAAAAAAAATTTTGTTAATGTAAACTACGAAAAAAAACCCCTTTAATCCAAATTTTTTAAATTTGTTGATTTATAAATGCCAATTTTTTAAAAAAAAATAAATGTTTTTTTTGCCCCGCAGTGTTTTTAAAGAATTTTTTTAAAAGGGAAAAAAATTTTTTTAAAGGCCTTTAAAAAATTTTTCATTAAAAATATTAAAGGGCACCCCTTTTGTATAACAGGTATTGTAAAACCTTTTCTAAAACGGTACGGAACGATTATTATAACACGGGTTTATTTTTGGGGAAACAACAACACACACAGAGAAATCTTAAAACTTTTTTTAACTGTTAAATAAAATTTTTTTTTGTTGAAAAAAATTTGGTAGGAAGAAATTTTAAAACAAATTGCAAAGTTTTGGCCCCTTAGGGATAAATTTGTGTGTGTGTGTGTGAAAAAATTTAAAAGACAAAACAGACAGGAAATCAACCTAGGAAACATTTTAATGACGGAGAAAAGTGAAGATTTTTCAAAGAATTTGAAAAAAGAATAGTTACGTGAATTTTTGTGAGTGATGATGAAAATTGATTTTGTGACCCCAAAGCCATTTCTATTTTTTTAAAAATTTTTTATTATTTGAATATATTTTATTATTTTTTTTTAATTTTTTGTATTTTATACTTTTTTTTTTAAAAAGTTAACACTTCTTTTCGATGTTTCGGGGCGAAATTTTAGCTACAAAAAATTATACACCTTAAGTCTTGATTTCAATATAACTTACCCATTCTATTTATTTTTTACGTAGATCCAGGGTTCGAGGATTTTTGAAAACAGTCACAAAGAAAATAAACATTTTTTTAAGAGCAGGTTTATTATTAAAAACCCAACTTTAAATACAGGACGAGCTTCAGAGTAAATATCCGAAGGTCTTAACCCCTTTTAAACAATCAAACAAAAAAACATTTTTTAAAAATAACGTAAGTGGGTTTTTCAAAGCAAGGAGCATCGCTAATCAAAACAATTTCACTACCCTGTTTAAAAGCTCATCCCGTACCGGCGGCATCTTTTTAGGGGGGACAGGAACTGAAATATAACCTCGTTTTGAACGGCACTGGGGAGAGACCCACACTTTCAAAAGTTTCCCCAGGGGTTCCGAACTGCCAACGGGCCCCCGGATGCCAACTGGCTCTCCCCGCCGATCTCTTTTCTCTTGAATATCCATTATAACGAAAGGGGTGGCATTGCTTGTGTGGGGGAAAAATTTTTAACATGAAATAAAAATAACAAGGACAAAACCCCCTCAAATACAAATTATTTACGCAAAATTCGAAAATATTATTTCAAAATTTCATATCAGGGTTTTTTGATAAAAATTTAATATTGACCTTTTTTTTATCATAAAAGAAAAATATTTAATTTTAAAATAAAAATCCCAAATTTAAAAAATTAAAACAAAAAGTTCTATAACAGGGCCCCGGTGGGCAGCGATGCACGTTAAATCTGTCGAGAGCTGAAACGTCCTCCCGTTGGGGGGTGGTGGTAGTTAGGAGGGGGGGGCTCAGGTGTGTCCCGCATTTACCATGGTTCAAAATTTCGGGTCCGCACCAAAAACCCTGGTTGGGGTGAACAGTGCGACGTTAATGTTCAATCAACACAAAAACTGTATAACCGGCCCATGGGGGGAAGATTTCCGTGTTTTACGAGGACCCCCCTATATATATCAAATAACATACCGCATATAATTCTCTCGGTCATATGTAGTATCAAGTAACTGAAGTATCATTAAATTATGCGGATAGGATGCAAAAATGATACCATAAAAGAATATTAACTTTAACAACAAGAAAAACCAGCAGCTTAGTCAGAATAGGGGGTGACATAGAGTTCGATTTAAAAGGGTGATGACCGTCGGGGGGGTGATGATGTTAAAATTTCGGGATCAAAAGCCTATTGGCGTGTGGGAGCTCGGGGAGTGGGTTTCCGGCCAGGTGTCATCTTTACTTACGAGTGAGTGAATATTTAAATTTATGTTTAGTACGCGAGGGGGTTTTGGGACGGAAAGTAATTATGAACCATGGTCAAGTGATGGACGCCCGGCTGGGAAATCCCCCTAACTGCAAAACCACCCGGGAGGACGTTTGAGCTCGGGAAAAATTTTTGCACCCCACAGTGGGTCTTTTGGTACTGGGGGCCCAACTCGGGCAAACCAGCCACGATCTGATACCTTGACCACTCGGCTACCGCGGCCTAGCCTTAGTGCTGCTTTATATTGCGAAGTTACTGAACACTCACACAAAAAAACCATACATTTCATTCTCTCTATAAATTTGTGATGAACAATATTTAGATTAAGTTTTTTTATTTATTATTTAAAATTTTATGTATGCACCTATATATAGATATTTTTTACAATTAAAAAGAAATACTGTAGCCTCCACAACAATCAGAAAATATTAACAAAGTTCGAATTCCTTTTTCAGTTTTTTTTTTTTATTATTATTTAATCAGAAATAAAGACAACTTTTTCATATTTATTACGAAAACAATTCAGAAACACCCATTTAATTCCTTAATATTCCTGTTATCATCGTAAGAAAATAGTAAAATCCTTTTTAAAAGATTTAAAGATCTCAAATCTCAAATTGATGGATTGTGTATAAAACTCTGTTCTTTAAAACTAAACGAAGATTATTGGCAAGAGCCTCGTAATTTTAAGACTTGATCAAGCACATTGAGGACTACACCTGAGATTTCATTTCACTCTTTGAACTTTTACACCACTCCAATATGAGAACCGACAGATTTAACGTGCATCACTTTAATGCAGTGTTTCTCAAACTGTGAGGTGCGCCCCATTAAGGGGGTGTGATAACCCTACGAGGGGGGCACGAGCCTTTTGAAAAGTCGAAAACAAAAGATTATTTGAAAAATTATTAATTTACAGAAAGAAAAAAAATAAAATACATTCTGACATAGTAAAAAATAAAATACTCATTTATACTGATATAATACACTTATCAATATATCAGTACGGAAATTTTTTTAAACAAATTTTAAAAAAAATACAAGAACAATTTTAAATTTACCAGTGACCCCCCCCGGACTTTATATATAAAATTTTTAAAAAATTAAAACTTATTTTGTAATTTGTAGTTTTTAAATAAACCTTTAAATGCCGATTAAAAAATTCCCTTTCCCCCCACCATTTTACGTAGGGGTTTTTGGTGGGGTTGGGGGAGAGGTTTAAAAGGGAAAAAATAAGCAAATCCGAAATAAAAGATTTTCAAGGGTTTTTTTATTGCATTTCCCCCAAAACCTTCATAATAATTTTTTGGGTAGCGTTCACAGAAAGGATCGTACTTCGAAAGACGTATATATACGTCGGGGCAACTAACCCCTGGGGAAAGAACGTTTTCACGCCCGAACTCAAGAGGGTTTAAAATCTATTGTATGTTTAACGTCAAAGTATAGCATAATTGAATTCTATACAGATTGTTATTGTATAGAGTGGGGGGCGAGAGAGATTAAAATTATGATTGAATATTGGGTTGCAAATATTGAAAGTTTGAGAAGCACTGCTTTAATGGTACCAGGAAGGGAACCCATAATTCAATAGAACTATCACCGTCTGATGCTATTTTAACGATGTTTGGGTCTACGTATTTGTGCGAAAAATTGTTTTCCTGGGTGAATTTTATAAAATCTAAAAACAGAAATAAACTTAGAAATAAAAATGACGGAAATAATTAAATTAAAGCGGAATTAAAACCCAATACTAAAAATTTTCTTTAAAATAAGACACAAATACTTTTCCCGGGGGGTTAAAATTTCAGAGGTCTGAAAATAAAAAACAATTTTAAACGGTATAATTTTTTAAATTTAAATTAAATGATTCGAAACTTTTTTACATTTTTATAAAAGTATGGGGGTTCGAAAAGTATAAAATTTTTTAAAATATAATAATAATTTTTTAAATTAAATGAAAATTCTATTAAATAAGTATTTTTTGGGTTGGGGATCTTTTTTCTAAAATAGTAGTCTCGATGCATAAGACTTTTAGAATTATAAAAAAACATCATACTCTTTTAAAACCCACCTAATTTTTGTATTATATACCTTTTTTATTTCAAAATATTTTAAAATATTTCAATTTTTAAAAATTTTTTTTAAAATGTATTTTTTTATATAAAAATATGAAAGTTTTTATTTTTTTATAAAAAATAGCTACAGTGTAATAAAATAATTTAATTTTTAAAAACCGACGCAAATTGCTACTATTTTAGAAAATAGCATGCCAGTAAAACTTTAAAAAATATTTTTTTAAAAAATTTTTTTTTTTAAATTTTTTTTAAATTTTTTAAAAAAAGAAAATTTTAAAAATTTTTTTTTCCAACTACCAAAAAATTGCTTGAATTAAATTTAAATTTTTTAAAAAAATTTAATGTTTTAAAAGTTTATTTTTCAACCCAAAAAAAAAACCCCGGGGCCCCCTTAAATATACTTTTAAATTTTTACTGAAACCCTGACTGAAGCCCCCGCTTGTGAACCCGGCGTTATACGCGATTTTCAAATCTCAATGATTCCTCATTTATCTGAGAAAAAAAATGGTCAAATTGATAATATTGGCAATGTGATTGAAGAAGTTGTCGATCTTGCCAGGCAAATAAATCTAGAAGTGGGCAGAGATGACGTTCAAGAACTGCTGGATTCCTATAATCATGAGCTGACAACGAACAGGGGCAGTACCAAGTATCAGCTGTGAGATACGGGCCTCCAACTAAGGCCCCGGACGTTTCCGGTTATGCATATCAAATGAGACGATTTTAACGGATGTCCCCCGCATATATGCAAACAATGAAGCCGTGACATGTGTTTTTTATATAGTTTGACCTTTGATATTTTTTTAATTTACTTTGGACATTTCAGCTGCATTGTTTTTTTTTACGTGTTGAAAATGTCGAATTTTGTGCCTTCCGAAGATTTGGGACAGCATTAATTTTTGTTCCATCGAAAAATGCTACCGAATCGCATCAAATGCCGTGAAGCATATTTTGGAATGCCGGCCTGGGGAGTGTAAAATGGTTTGAAAAGTTTCAAAAAGGTGATTTCGATGGAGAAAAGAGGGCGTGGCGAAAGCAAAAATTTAAGATGCTGAATTGCAAGCATTACTCGATGAAGATGATGACCCAAAAAAAGCAGAACAATTGAATGTTGACCAAACACTGTTTCCCCTCGTCCAAAAAATGGGCCAGGGTAATAAAGGTGGTAGATGGGTCCCCACGGGCCAACAGACCGTCAATAGGAAAACCGAAAAAACGTGTGCGAAATGTTGCTTGCCGGCTACAAACGCAAGTCATATCTCCATCGTATTGGGACTGGCGATGAAAAATGGATTTATTTTGAGAATCCCAAACGTAATCGATCATATGTTGACCCCGGACCGCCGTCCAAATCGACCGCAAGGCCGAATCACTTCGGTACAAAACAATGCTGTGTGTTTTCTGGGATCAGGAGGGACCAATCTATTATGAGCTTCTCAAACCCGGCGAAACCGTTAATACTGATAACAAGCAACAATTACTTAATTTGAACGATGCTATACTCGAAAAACGCGAGCAATACAAGAAACGGCAGCACAAAGTGATTTTCCTTGATGACAACGCACCTAGCCACCATGCTAAACTGACCAAGGACATCGTTAAGGGGTCTCAGGGGTGTTACATTTTTCTAGAGGTCTGAAAATATAAACAATTTTCAAACAGGTATAATTCTTTTAAATTTAAATTAAATGATTCGAATATTTCACACATTATTTATAAAAGAATGCGGCTTCAGAAAAGTATAAAATGTTTAAAATATAATAATAATTTTAAAAATCATAAGCATATGAAAAATCTATGATAAATATTAAGTATTTTTTGCGTTGTGCACGCTGTTTTCTAAAATAGTATCCTCTGATGTATAAAACTTTATAGAATTATAAAATGCATCATACTCTTTAAGCCCTACCTAATTTTAGTATTATGTATCTTTTGCATTTCAAAATATTTGTAAAACATTGCAATTTTTTAAATATTTTTTAAAAAATGTATCTTTTTTATTTATTAAAATATGTAAATTATTATTCTATTTATATAAAAATAGCTACAATGTAATGAGAATACATTTAACTTTATTAATCAACTTATAGCTAGTAATTAAAAAGCTACTCTTTTAGAAAATAGCATGCGCGACGTAAGACTTAATAAATATTTCTTATAGAAAAATTTCTTATTTTCATATGCTTATAATTTTTAAAATTATGATTATATTTTAAACATTTTATACTTTTATGAAGCCCATTTCTTTATAAATAATGTGTACAAGATTTGAATTATTTAATTTAAATTTAAAAGAATTATACCTGTTTGAAAATTGTTTATATTTTCAGACCTCTAGAGAAATTTAACACCCCTGAGACCTCTTAAGGCATTCGGCTGGGAGCCCTTAGCGCATGCGGCTTATTTGCCAGACTTGGCTCCTTCCGATTACTACCTATTTGCCTCATTGGGGCACACATTGGCTGACCAGTGCTTCACTTACAAAAAACCCCTCAAATCTTGGCTTAATGATTTGGTTTCCCTTTAAAAAAAGACCAATCTTTTTTTTTGGCGTGGTATTCAAAAAATTGCCCGAAAGAGGGGGAAAAATGAAAAGGCTAGCGATGGATATTTCGAAAAAAGAAATATTAACAGTTTTTGAAAAATTTGTTTTTTTTAAACAATCGCGTCTCATTTCTTTTTGCAAAAACACCTGGTAAAAAAAAAAGGCGGGAAAAAGGTTATCAACAGGGCCTTTTTTACGTTAAAAAAAGGTCTGTTACTGGTTCAAACGGTAAAAAATTTTTCCCTTTTTGTGAATTCTTCATCTCATTTCCCCACTATCAGAAACGTTTAAAAGGGGTTATCGTTTTACTAAAAAATAATGAGAAGAAAAGGGAGAAATATAGACCCCAAATTTAAAAAAATTCCCTATTAAAAAGCGGCTATCGAAGACCTTTGGGGAAGTAAAATAAAGATAACACACTTTTTTGTTTGGTAATAATCTTTTTTGAAATTTTTTTTGCTTGTAAATGACAAATTTCCCCTTTGGGCTGTTGATTGATTGACTGTACATAAACGTTTCAATTTAAAAATTTCAAGAAGGCTGTCCCCCAGTCGGAAGTTTGTCCAAAGGTGGTTCAATGAAAGAGAATAATCTATTTTTTTTTATCTCGGGTTTTTTTTACAACCTCCGGGAAAAAAGTTCCGTGAAAGTCCTGCAACATTAACGTGGATGAAAATTTAGAAAAGTTTCCTTTTCAGTCCTTCGAAATAGTCACCTCCCATAACTATGCACCCCTGAGATCTGCTCTACAGGTTCTGGAAACTTTCCAAGAAATCTTATTTTGGGGTGAAGTTTAAAGGCCTTGTCACGTTTCGTTGGATATTAGGAATATCGCGTCAAATCTCTTTCCTTTCAAAGCGATTTTGAGGTGGGAATAGGAAGAAGCCTGGAGGATTGAGATCTGACGAGAATGTGTCTGAGGTGGATGTTCAATTTGCACCCCTCCCCATCTCCTTTTTACCTGGAACTGTTTAACGATATTGGCGTGAACAAAAAATCATGAACCTTGTTGTGCGTACTGGGGTCTCACCCCACGTAGACGTTTCATGAACCGGATTAAATTTTCAATGTACCTTGTAGCATTCATCGTCACTCCCTCAGGTAGATATTCCTTGTGGATAATGTTTTGACTATTAAAAAAGGCGATGAGCATCGTTTTGATGCGGATTTTCTTCTCTGGCCTTTTTCAACTAGGTGATACTGGAGAATGCCATCCCGTGCTTTGTCGTTTCGTTTCAGGGTCGTACTTGAGACACCAGAAAGTTTCTTTCAAAGTCCTTCCATGCTTAAAACAAAACTTTCAAATGATGTTTTTTTCGTTCATTTTCTTGTTAACAGTTAAGAACCAACGCACTAAACGAACACTCTACAAAACAAGTCTTACATGGAATACAAAAATACAAATGACACTCAACAGAACAATGGTGGGGGCAGATGGTCAACACTTGCCGCTATGCATGTGCAGTGTTTTGTTTCGCCAGTGTTGCCAGATCGGCCGTTCTGACTTCATTCATTAAATTTTTTATTGTCAGAGGTTGTATTTTTATAAAATCCAAAATACCGAACGTGCACTCATGGCCAGCAAAGGTTCGAAAGTTATTTCCCTTTCCGAGAAAAGATGAGATCATAAGCACCTGAAGTCCTTTGTCACCCTCCATTGCTAGTTAATTGCCCAGTTTAACAGGTCCGTCGTGATGCGCAATTTTTGTCCAAAAATGTGCTTTGCATAAGTAGTCATTCTAACAGCCTCAGGGAATAGGAGGTTTTAAAAGTTCGTTTAATTTTACCTGTTAATTCCAATAATTACGTTGAGATTCTTTTGGGGTGAACCGTTGAAAATATGAACGGAAATGGGAGATCACCTACCATAGTGGCACTTTCAAACGTTAAATTAAGAAAAATAAAAAGAAAATACTGCAAAGAAATTCTAAAAATTGCATCTTTTCCTTTAATTTTAACAAGTCTGACTTATTTAAATTGTAATGGTATAAGATTTTTTTTTAAAAAATTTTTCCTTATACTGTATAACAGATTTTATATTATGTCCAACTTTATTTTTACACGGTTGATACTTTACATGAAACACCGAGTAAAACCATAGAAATAATATACAGTCGGACCTCTATATAAAAAAAGTAGCTAAATCCCGAAAGATAGTTCGTTATATGGAAAAAATTTGTTATGTAGAGGTTCAGTTTCAATTTTTTGACAAATCACATAAATAAAATTTTATATTCCTAAATACTATATATCGCGGAAAAGGATTAAGTATTCATACCTTTTTGTAAATTAATATATATTTATTTTATATATTTTACCTATCAAAAAATGGAAATAAATAAATAAAAACTGCAAGGAAGTTTTCTTGACGACTTTATCCACTTCCTAAGGAATTAAATTTTTCTTTTTTATGCTCAAGTACTTAGTTTTGACATTTTCGAGCTACAAGAAATAAAAATTACCAATACAACTGAACAACACTACAAAAAGAACAGAGACTAGTTCAAGGACACGGGGAAAAGAGACAACTCCACTGTGAGTGAAAGGGGGTATCAAGATGTTTCCACTGAACTGGACAATGGGGTTAAAAGTTGCATTTCTGGATGAAACACCAGAACTGTATTGCTCTCGGCGGATTAGGCATCTAATAAAACCAGTTCAAGATTTATGACCACCATTAGTGTGTTTAAAAGAGAGAATAACGTTAAGGTATTGATTACGTTCGAACCGGATTTTGCAAAAGCTTATAAATGGATAATATTTATGATATTTAGTGTTACTTAGATTAGAAAACGTATATAAAATTGTTTTCAGAATATTATTACAATAAAAAATTATTTAAGTACAATATTTTGACAAAAAATGAAGATAAAATGAAGCATTTTCAAAATATTCTCCTTTTGTGAAAATTGCTTCTATTATAATATTTTGCCTGTATATATCTGAGACCTCTGTATAGAGGCTGAACTAGAATTTTTAAAATATATAGCTTAGAAGTGGATTTATCCATATTTTACTACAGCAGAGGGGAGAAATTTTAAGAAAAAAAACGTCGATAATTATTTCAATTGATGTTAACTCTGAAAATAATGTGAATTTTTCAAAAATCCTAGTTCAGACTCTCTAGAGAAGTCTTTACTGTGTATAAGCACACACACACACACACACACACACAAACTTATTATTATAGAAGCATTTTTTAAAAAAGAACGTTTTGTGTGTGTGTGCGAAAAAATGTTATTCTAAGCTAATTTTTTTTTTTTTTTTGCCAAAATATTGTATTTAAATAATTTTTTTTTCATAATGTCCTTAAAACAGTTTCATACATGTATTCTAATCCAAATGACACTAAATATCATGAAAATTATCCATTTATGCGCTTTTTTAAAATCACGGTTCCGAACGTAGTCGGATACCTTAAATGTCCAGAAATATTTCAAGAATAGGTACAAAAAAATGGAATCATAAGAGAAAAAGTTCATTATATAAATAATGCACTTCGCTATTGGGAGGTTATTTTACGAAGAAAATCGTGAATTGCTCTTGGTTCCAGAAAAAAGTTCGCTGTATAGAAAAATTCGCAATATAGAGGTTCGACTGTATCTTTATAGTAAAAAAGAAGCTACGTTTCACGTTCTTTTAAGTCATGTATTATGAAATTAAGAAAAAAAATGCATACACGTTTACCATGAATCTTAAATTCAAACATGCTTCAGTAAATAATTAAAATAAAAGGAAGAACGCATACATACTGCCTCAACGCATACATACTGCCTCAACGCATAGGACAATAAATTGGTTAAATTTGAAATATAATAATAAAAATTATATATTCCCCCCTTTATATATATCATTTGTCAATATTGTGTGAGATATAAGTAGAAATCGAAAATTTTCAATAATAAAAGCCAATGTTGTGCTGCTATGCTGAAATCTAATAAAGGTTCTAACCTTGTAATAACTTTTTGAGAATCTAAATTTGTTTGAAATATTTTAAAGGGTTTTTTTAAATTAGAGAATTTTTTAATATTTTTGTATATGTTTTGGTTTTGCAAGTTCTTCTCATTTATAATTTTAAAAATATTAAATTAAACAATTATTCATATGATGCGATAATTTTAAGTTTTAATCCATGTTTTGATCAATATTTTAAAAATTATTTGCTAAATTTGTACAAAATCGACCATCACCATGAAATGACCGTCTTTTTCGCAATTCTAAAAAATTATACAGTAATAATGAATTCATTTTGTGAACAGTATAATTTCAACTCTAAAAACGCGGTAAACATGATAAATATAAAAATATAATTACTATATTAGAGAAGTATGATTTTGTAAAATGCAGTGATCGTTTTTCTCGGTTATATGAAACCGTAGACCCTATTTCTATAACCCTACAGAATGAAAAAAAATTATGTACGAAAAGCTGATATTCTGTTGCGTAAGCTTTTGAGCAGACTGGCATTAAGCAAAAAATCAAAATTAATTCAGCTGTTTGTTAAATGAGTCGTAAGATCTTGCAAGCGAATAGGGTGTAATGCCATCTTTCAGAAATGAAAGAGATGAAAACGCTATTTTTGATCAGTTACAGATGATAGATTTTCAGATCCGGAATCGTTTTTCAGAGTCAGTGTATTATTTGCTGTTTAGATGTGTTAATATTCCAGTACCGACATAGAGAGATTTCAGATTCCTTGATCCTAACAATATTTTCGAAAACTTACAAAAGGATTAACACTTATCTTTTTCAAACTAAAAAATAAACAAGTATAACATAAAAAAAATTAAGTCGGTTCCTACTTTGGCCAACAAAGAAAAATTTTATTTTAGTTACTTTTTATTAAATAGTTACAATTAGTATAAGTATGTATATACATATGACAGAATAACAATATTGTGAAAAAATAGATAGCGATTTTCCTTGCAATTTTCCATTTTCCTTTCTATATATGGGAAATTCGAGCCCAGTACCACTGAGTTGAGTTGAGTTGAGTTGAGTTTGGTGTTTTATGGCGCAAGAGCCAGTTTTGGCTATACTGCGCCAAAAAATTAAAGGCCCCTTGGTCTGGACGGGAAAAGAAGAAATTGGATGACAAGATGGAGGGTCGAAAATAGAGAAGGCTCACTGGGGTACCCCGGGGTCCAGTACCACTGAAGACCCGCTGTGTAAAGGAGCGATGCACGTTAAATCTGTCGAGAGCTCCGATGTCCTCCCGTTGGTGTGGTGTGATAGTTAGGAGGGGGGTGCCAGCTCAGGTGTCGTCCTCGTCACTTAACCACGGTTCAAAATTACGAGATTCGTCACCGAAAGCCCTAGTGTAGTTGAACAGTGCGACGTTAATATTCACTCACTCACTATTCTATAAATGGTGTTGGAATATATTTTGTTTGTTTGTTAGTCTTTATTCATTAATTAAATTTAATTATTCTAATGAAATAGTATAGTAAAAAAGAAATCATGTTCTCAGAAATGAGATCATCCCAGGTGGGATTCAAGCCCACATCCTTTGAATTAGACGTACAACTTGCTATCTATTGCGCTACAGGGACACTATAAATGATTTTAATTTCTATGTATGCTGTTGGGCTATTATTTTTGTTTGCTACTATTTATTCATTTTTAATTTAATTAATGAATTAATTTTTGAAAAAATGTATTACCATCAATAATCATTCAATACAAGTTTAAAAAATGTATTTGAACTTGAATGTATGAATAGGAAGTATTTTATTTAGGAGTGAAAATTTGAACAAGATATAAATATATATATAGAGAGAGAGAACTATATAATAGAGTAGGAATAGAAAATAATCAGGCCACAAAACTAGCTACTGAATATAATAAGTACTAAATACATGAACAATCGCTTATACCTGAGAACAATTAATTGCTTTAAAAAGCTGTATAAAATCTGAAATTGAGAAAATCCATTCCATCAAAGAGCTCGCAGAATTATTATTAATTTCAGTAGCCTCACCTCCAGTTTTCCGGATGTTATTATAGCAAAGGGTCAACTGTCAAGTTTTGCTTTAAAACAAATTTTCTGTGTTAACAAATTATTGGTACCATTTTTAGACACCTAGTATTTAAAAAAATAATTAACAAAATTTGACGCACTTCTTAAGAAGGTTTGCCATCGCTGGCCTGGGTTATATGAATTGACTAAGTGTGTGAAGAGAGAAATAGATTCCTATTTAAAGCTTGCATTTATTTTATTCTCTGTCAATCATTCGGTCTACTATCACTTTTTATTTGAAATTGACTCTATTCTTTTCCAGAATCATTTTGTTGATGCATATTTACTGTTGCAATCTGATGGACTATGGTCGCAATAGGTTAAATTCATGTGACGTCATAATCACATGATAAATACAATCAGGTATTTAAAGCATCAGTCATGTAGCTAATTTTTGCTCTTTGGAGAAACTTTCTTTTAACCCTTTATCTACCGACGCGGTACTTATAAACACCACACACTCACTTTAAAATTATATAGAATAACCATTTTTACGAATACTCTAACAATACTTAGAAGAAATATTCTTTGAAATCCACTCTTCCAAGATATATGACAGCACGGGTTCTATGATGAATATTTTAGCGGGGAAGGCGAATAGTTTTATAGCAGAAATTGCGTTTCCAGCAGATTGTGAAGATTATCATTTTTGTCCCGAAAAAATAGTTAATGTCGAAATTTAAGTGTCTTTTTTTTTTGTATGTTAATGAAGACCTTAGAAAACGATTTGACCATTTATTTTAAGTAAACAGTGTATATAATTAATTTTACTGTTGAATATCTTAAATTAATTAATTAGCTCTAATGGATTAAATTCCCCATAGTTGAGCATTTTGTTTTATGTATATACCTTAATTTTCAATGTAGTGATTCGAAAAAAAAAAAACATTTCATGAAAAAAACTACAGTAAATCATAATTCGGTAGATAAAGAGTTAAAACCGCATATTTGTCAACAATAATAACGTACATAAGTAAGCGAAATATACTTAAATTAAAAGTACACGAATAAAATATGATTTTTTTTTTAATTTTAAAATCTTTTTGATGAGTTTTTTTTAACTGTATTTGAGCATTTTTACCCAATTATGAAATTTGAAATTTTATCAGAATTTTACACACACACACACACACACAATAACAAGTACGAGTTAAAACACGTTCCTATTTCTCAATAAATAGAAAGGCTAATAAAAAGAAATCCAAAATTACTTTTATATATGCATGGACAACCAAAATCAATTTTAATTATTAGTGTAAACATGTAGTTTCAAAATGCAGCATTTAGGTTTAGTTATTGGTACAGAATTGCTCTTTCTCGAAGCTTGAAAATTTAATTCACAACATTATGAAATTTCCATAATGGTTGTTCTGCATTGAGCCACAGAAATAAAATTATCTTCTGCACTTCTCAGTTTTTGAGGAAATTTTAAGTGTTCTTTTGATAAAATTTACTCAAATATTATTAAAAAAAATATTTGATAGGAGCATAACAGTCTTGGTCGCGACCGCTACCGGAGCCCCTCCCCCTCCTGCGCATGCCTATGTATATAAATGGCTCGTTGATAGCTTAATTATCTTTTTTCACTTACAAATTGTCTCCTCTCCTTTTTCCAGATTTTGTCGACCAGTGGCCTGGAGAGTTGAATGGTCATGGTCGACAAACAACATGGCTTCCACATCACTTGACCAAGTTTGAAAATTACGATGTCCGTCGCCAATAACTCGAGTGTTGCTTCGGAGTGTAACTTTAACGAGCACTGAAATCAATTAACCTATAATTACTGATCATGGTTGGGTATCTTATTTACAGAACAGTATCAATTTCTTTGTAAGTCAACGTTTTATATATATAGTCCCTTTTTAAAGAAATTTCTAATTGAGTTTTGCTTACTTAAGCAGTTAAGTGTTTTAATTAAATACTAAACTTTTTAAATGCAAGAAAATTAAAAATCTTTTTTTAGTTACGTAGAATAAATACCTACACTAAATAATAATTTAAGCATTCTAAATTGACTTTTATTAATTTTCGACAAAGATGGAATTGAACAAGACGGGCTTTTAAATATATAAACATACTATTCGTTACATTTTAAAACAGAAATACATTGACCAAGTTATAGTTTCTTTAGAAATAATTTAGTTTTTTATAATATTCAAATTTTAATAAAAGTACTTCAATATTGCTTGCCGATTGTACTTTTATAACATCAAGAAATAAAACAGTTTTCGAAAAAGACTTTAATGTTCAAACATACCCACAGATGGCACCACGAAGCATTCAATCGTATGTTTTTGTATTAAAGTATTCGCTTTCAAACACATTTTTTTGTTATTCAGTGGTACGTTAGCTACACCGGTTGATTCATAAATAGTGTGACCAATTTCAGAGGATCAAAATTTTTATTGAATAAAGTTATTTACATGGAATTTTCAATATGGTTTCCTCTAGAATAGTACACTTTACGTAAGCGTTTTGGCTAAGCTAAGAGTTTTTTCGGCCATTTTGGGATTTTTCCAACTTCCTCTTAAATTGCTTTTTAAAGCCCTTGAAATGCTCTTACTTTACGTCTTTTTAATTGTTTTTTTAAGTATCCCCATAAAAAAATAATCACAAGAAACAATGACAGGAGATAGTGATAGTCATTTATCAGGAGGAAGACAATTTATTTTTTATATTTCTGTCATTTTATAGTTGATTTTGCAGTATAATTTGGTGCACAATGTTGGTGAAAAACAATATTCCCTTGAGTGCAAAGACGTTTACTTTCTCTGATCAATTGTTTCAAAACTTTATTCTGATAGTATTTATCATCAATTTTAGCCTTTGGTTCTACAAAAAATAGTTTTGTTAAGCCTTGAGAGGACATTTCCGTCCATACCATAAACACCTGACGGCCAACTTGCAATTTTCAAAACAGCTGCATCTTTGCGACGTTTTTTGCTTGAAATATATTGAATCTTCGTTTTGCTCGTTGTGAATGACAGATGAGACAGTGCTTCATCCGAAGTTATCCATGTTTTGCCTCTACCTTTGCATAACATTAAATATAGAAGCCAAGGACGTTTTCATAATTTTTCTTCGGTCTTAACAGACATTTGATGACAGACTGGAAAATTTACTTTTTTATAGCCAATTTTCTTTATCTGACAATAAATTGTCGATTGCTATATCTATAGATTCTTTGCCATAGGTTTTTGAGGCAAAGAATTTTCTACAGCCATAATTCTTTTCAATTTTTTTCTCTTTCATTAAGGACTTTCTTTTGTTCGCATTTTTTCCCTGGAGCTTTTGATTGTGAACCAATTTTTTTTTTAAAGTTTAGGTAGTAATACAATAGAAAATGCTTTTTTTTTTTATTTTTAAATGTTTTATTATTTACAGAATTTGAATAACCATCCTTCAAAAGCTGTAAAATTTCGTTCCGGGTTTGAGGATCTTATTTCAGTACTATAATTTACTCCCACTAATAAAAATGGTTAGATTAGTAATTTAAATGTTTCATTTTTAAAATAAAACCAGTAGTAAAACGATAGAAATTCACCATAAATAATTAAATGCTTTTAAAATTGGTCACACTAATTTTGAATCAACCGGTAATTTGCTAAAATGATTGTTGATGCTTCTGAGTTTCGAAAGAACCTGGGATCCATCCAGTGGCGGCGCGAGATCTGGACTTAATGTGGGCAAGATACATTTTGCGAGGCCCTCTGATGGCGTAAGAAGAGGGTTTATAAATTAAAAAACCAATTTATATTCATAAAGAAAAAGACCAAACTTTTTATTCACATTTCTTTGGCACATTAAACAATAATGAAAAAAAAAATTAATGAAACAGAAATTTTCAACTTTTAGTTTTGCTGAAATCTTTAATGATTGGCTTGTAAGATGCTATATCTTCTTCAATAGATAAAATTGCCGAAGCTGAAAGTCTTTCCTGACCCATTGTATTTCTTACATAATTTTTTAACAGTTTTGATTTTGAAAAGCTCCTCTCAACAGAAGCGGTACTTACAGATATTATTAACATAATTCGAATGTGTGACAATGTAAATACTTGGAAAAATTTCTTTTAAATCGTTTTCTATGACATATTGGAGCAGATGTTTCACGTTTGTATTGTGGTTTTGGGTAAATTTGGGATCATATCTTGTAATTCTTCATATAATTCGTGAGGTTGGAAGTCAATGCTCTCCCTTACTTGCAGGACTGTGTGTAAATCTTGACAGTTTTTCAGTATTTGCTCTTTTGGAATATTTTTTAAGTTGTTTAAGTCATAGAGAAAACCAAAATTTTCAAAATGTTGACTTAAAGACATAAATCTTCAATCCATATTGCTTATCACAGAATCAATCATGATTTTAAAAAAGTCTGTTTCATACCGGCTTTTGAGACTCTATAGGCAGATTTTCTTATTTAATACGTGTTTATCGTTTTATAACAATGTACTAGTACCACTATTATCTATTATCATTTCAAATACTTTTAAAATTTATAATATGATATAGAAACAGGAAGCGAGACTGTGTCTTCATGCGATACTTTAATTGGTTTTCTAATGATGGGAAGTCCCGAGCTATGTGTGCCCCGTCTCTTACCTGGGACTCCCTGCGATAGCATGGGGCTGCGGTAGCCCAGAGGTTAAGGT
>BMAV01002044.1:292138-310361 GCA_019973955.1 Trichonephila inaurata madagascariensis | reverse complement strand
AAAAAAAAAAAAAGATAGACAGAGAGGGGGAAAAATCTCTTTCCGGGTTACAATATTCTTAAAGCTTTCTAAGCACTTCTCTGCATTAAAGCGATGAATAACAATAAAATGAAGTGTAAAAAAAAATAAAAGAAAAGAAATAAATAAATTGCACAAGAGGAGCGCTGAATCAAAAGCAGCCGAATCGTAAAAGTCGCTTCCCTCGCATTGCGATTCAATATCAAGACTGGGGAAAATCCTAACCTGCCATGGTTCCTTCTATAATTATGATCCATTACTAAGTTCAGAGGAACGTGTCACTCAAGGGATACGATCTAAGTGAATGCGTAAGTTTCAGTTCCTCTATTATTGTGAAAGTAGGTAAATCTTCTACTTCGTGTTGACACGAAGTTCCCTTTGGGAGAAGGGGAACTATAAAAGCTTGAACGCTTCTTTTTTTGAAGAAATTTATCGAGAGCATTGAACGCCAGCATTGATGGAATTTAATTTCCTACGCAAACAAGGGTGACAAGATCCAGTTATTCGGATCACCGATCCTCGGCTTGATTTTACTCCTCGGCGTTTGACTTTTTTCTTTTGTCCACCCCCCGTTCCTTCTTCTGTGTGTGCTTTAATGTCTCCCTCCCCTCTTTTCCTTTACCTCTAAACTTCATATGAAAACCAGCTAAGTACGTGTTTTTTCGGAAATAAGCTAAAGATATCTCCTTTTCTCCTTGAATGCGCCCTGTTTCGTTCGAAATCTCGTATTTCTGCACCGAATGTTCAGCCCTATCGTCTTTGCGCCCCAGCTTTAAGTTCCGCTTAAGGATGCTTGCGGCATGAGAATCAAATTTGAGAAGTAGAATTTTTCTTAGACGTTGTGTCAAAACGACTTTTATCTATAGACTTATTCTTAAGATATTTGCTACAAACGCTGGGGATACGTTCTTTCGTTTTAAAAAAGTCTAATTTTTTTCCAACACTCGAATTTGTTACATCGTTGGATTTCAGATTTCTTCTTTGGAACTTCGTGTATTATCAAGATGCTTTTATACATAGCGTAGAAGTAAAATTATAATTGAGCAAATATATCAATAATTGCAATTTATAATTGGATGTTATATAATAACTATTTCTTATTATTGATTTTGTGTTTATGTATAATTTATCCTATCCTAACCAGATAAACTCTGCACTGCCAGGTTTGCTTTAATGAGAGAGAGAGAATAAATAAAAAAGGCCTAATATGCCTTTAAGACCCGAAATATTTTATCTCCAAGTATTAAATTCTTCTGGTCATTAACACTATATTGAACCCAATGATACTGAAAAAAAAAATATAATAAAATAAATTTTCACCCCCCCCATCCCCCTAGAATGTAGATGGTACCTGCACGATCGTGCTGGTTGGGCTTTACCTGAGAAATCATCACCTGTGAAATTTTACGATTTATACAATTTTTAGCTCTAAGTTGATAGAAGAAACAAACTGACTTCAACTAAAATTGTTACAAATAAGGAAATTATAGATGTACATTTGATTATTTTATTGACTCATTATTTATTTACTGTGAAATCTTTAAAGCGTTTGTTTTTATTTTTGACAAGTATAAATAATCATTGCATTTTTCACAATGTGTTTTCGAATTGCTTTCACAGTTTTCAAATCTGCACTTGCGAAGCCTTGAAATGTCAACACATCGAAAATGACTATACATGCCATGCTTTTATCCTGGCATAGCCTTTTAGCAGGCAGATTATAATACTTTGATACTTTGCAGGAGGAATTACGGCACTGTTTTCTTCATCATCAGTTAAAATACCTTTATTAGTAAGTGGAGATGCTACTAACGCTTCAGATATCTCTAACTTAAACTTTAAGAGATAAATTTTAATTTTTAGGAGGAATTTTATTTGATATTGTGCATCTTGTTTGTACTGAAACCAAAAAATCGGCTACTGCTAAAACAATGAAATAAATAGGTTCAAGAGATTTTGATGGCAAAAGATGATCCGAAATTGTCTTTCGATTATAAATATTTCCATGTTTTTCCTCATCGCTCTCATCTGTGAACTTGATTTTCCTTCCAGTATGCTTGTGGTTCATATGTTTTGTCCTCAGCATAGTCATCATCCGAGAGATCACTAAGTTCAGAATCTGATATATCCATCAATTGCAAAAATTCTTTGTGTGAGAATTCTTTTCCCTTTAGACACCTGAAAAAGTTTTTGGTTAAAAGTTTACACAGTATTACATGAAAAATAACAAAATGTATCAGAAAATTTTGATATTTAAAACACCACATCAAAAATTAACACCACACCCACCCCCCCCCCAAAACCCCCCACCCCCCCCGGGGGGGGGGAGAAAGAGAAATATGGATGCAGAGAGAGAGATCTGTGTAGAGGATGAAAATGCCCTACACTTCAACAAACGTATGAAAGAGAAAATTAATTTAAAAAAAAAAGCCAGTGGAAGATAAAAACGACTCGTCCATGGCAACTCCCAAGAAAATATGGTATTAGTTATATAATAATATATTTCGCTTTTATTTATGCTTTCATCAAAATTATCGAAACAGAAAAGAAAACTCATTGCAAGCACTTAACTTTACAGCTGCAGTGACTCAAGTAACGTTCAAGTCGCACGATCGTGCGGGTAATGAAATCCTAAGTCCTACAAGCAGCATTAATACAGTATAAATATTTTTACTATCTTACAATTATTTAAACATTAATACAAAAATTTGTATCTAAGCAATTAGAAATATATTAATAATTACCTTTTTACGACAAATGAAAAGAAGACTAGTTTTCGCTGTATTTGTAAACAAAGTTAGACTTACCAGCTGAAAGTAAAACATGGACTACAACCACCGTTTGTGGATAAAAAGCGATGTTTTACACTTTCTGCAAACCCGATCATTCGTTCGATTCGAGCTTTTCTTACATACGACTGTTCTAGAAGTAAAATCATTTAGAATATCTAACACGCTCCATCATGTGGGTTGGGTCTTAAAGGGATATACTGAACCTCTACGACTCAAACTTTTCAAGAAAAATAGTAGAAAAAATGTATGACTTCGTACCCGAAAAACACAACAACCTTTATATGAAACATGAACATCGGTATTTGCATTATTTTAAATAGGAAGTTATATTCAAAACATTTATGCAGGATATGCATATGGAGGCAAGCATGCGCATGCCGTGGTAAGATTAACTGAGCATATACTCCAGTAGCGTAGTGTTCACAAAAGTCCGCGCACCATGGAGACGAACAACTAAATCTATTTTTGAAGTAACTGGGTCTCATTAAACCAATTCCTTCTAATAGCAACACAGAAAAAATCTAAAAGGGTCAGATATGGAGATCATGGTGGCCATAAGACATTATCCTTACATTCAATTCAGCAGCCTGCATGTTCTATATTTAGTAAGTGCCACACAAGAGAGCTTAAATTCCCCGGAGCTTCATCATGCTGAAATGATAGGCCACATATTGCCTGTTGGCATGTCATCTAGGACGGTGTTCTTCAAACAGTGTTCCACGGAACCCTGGGGTTCCACAAGGCATACCCATGGGTTCCACGAGTCACAAAAAAATCGAGAAGAAATAAATATGTATGCAAAATAGATTCACGTTATCTATGAAGTTTGTATAGTTACAAGTATCTGAAGCTCATCCTATTAATTAAAACTAACAATTTCATTTATGTATAATGTAATTTAATGTATTTATGTACTGTAATGTAATGTATTTATGTAATATGTAATTTATTTTGCAACACTTTTTAAACATTTATTATAATATAATAAAAGAATATTAAAACGCGTGCGCGTGCATTTTATCTTTATATATATACTTCCTACTAGATTGTGAATATTATTGTTTACTATCTAGGGTACCATGAGATAATTTTATACTCGTTAGTTAGCACAATGTCTTGCAAAACTAAATATTTTTCTAATGAAAAAGGCCCTTTTTTTGCATTTGTGGAAAAAACACCTCTAATGAAGGAGAAGAACAACTTATCAACAGATTCAATGTTAAAATTCAAATTCAAGCAAGAACAGCTCCAAAATTTTAGGTTGCAAATTCATGCAAAATATACAGGATTTCTCACACAGCTATAAACATTTTAATGCCATTCAGAATATTGTATTTAAGTGAAATATATTTCTCAACATAAGTGGCTACAAAAACGAAGTATAAAAACAAATTAAACTCAGAATATGTAATGCGATTGCATTTGATCTCAATTGACCTAGACTTCGAGAGTTTGTGTGAAAAAAAGCAAGCACATATTCCAGTTACTAAATATAATGCATGGATAGGTGACACGTGGATCACAAATTAATATTATTAATGAGTAAATTATATTTAAAAAAACGAGTGTGCTTTAGACCACACGACTGAAGTAAAACTCTTTTAGTTCCATCTATATGTATATATTTATGTATATATTATATATGTATAATATATACATGTATATATTCATATACATATATTAATTTTCTACAAATATTTTAATTTATTATGGGTTTTCATCGATAAATTAATATTTTTGAATAGATTTTTATTTGTATTCATTATTTTAATTATCGGATACATCAGTAATTCTAGTGGTTGATTGTAAGACCAAGGCAATAGGCTTATGGTATGAGAAATAAGATAAACATACGTTTTCGAATGAAAATTAGAAAGATATCTAGAGAAAACTGCATCGATTGTTGTTCCATGTCTTGTGGTAGGCTCATTTCGGTTATTATTCACTTTATTCATTTGTAGTTCTAATTTATCTTCTAGAAAGTTTACCCCATCTTCGAACGCGAAATTAACATTGAAATCTCCTTCTAAAATTAGTGGCAACGTATGATAGTTTTCTCCTAATTCTTTAGAGCCTACTCGACCGTAAATCACATAAGTCTTTCACATAAAAACTTTATAATATTAACTGTGTTATTGGGAGAAATGTAAACAACTACCATTATGATGTTTGTTCCACTGTTCGAAACACAGTGAGCAGCACATATATTACCAATTAATGATTGACCAATATCGATTTCATGAATATATCGTAATAAAATGTCCCTGTTCGAAGTTACTAATTCACAAAATATAAACTTCAAAATGAATTTACAATTTTATTCACTTTAAACGCAGAATATTTAATGTATTGAACAAAACATTAATTTAAAAAAGAATGAAATGAAATTACGAAATAATCAAGAAATCATCATTCGCGTAACGCTAGCAAGCTCGCAAACGAACTACTGACTGAAATTTCTATCTTCACTAACTTATATCTCCCTCTCAACTTCCGTTCGCCTCGCCCGATCCCACTTTTCGTAACGCTCTCGACACGCATTTACCAGTTTACTCCCCAAGTCAAGCATGCGTAAAGAAGTTTTACTTCAAAATTAGATTAGAAATGTTTAATAATAAATGCAATATTTTTTTTTAATTGTCTTTACATAAAGTGCCTATAACATGTTGATCTACTTTAAATATTATATTTTGAAATATATTCTTCCAAGTATGTGTATGGAATGGGGTTCCACGAAAACACTTTCTGGTTCTAAGGGTTCCACGAAAGCACCTTCAAGTTCTAGGGTTTCCGTGCGTTGAAAAAGTTTGAAGACCACTGAGATCTAAGGCATCGCTTAATACATCATGGAGAAATATCAAATACAAATGTCCGGCATTTTTTGAAAATTGGAGTCTGACCACATATGGCTGTAATAGCTATTGAAGACCCCATCATGTGTGAATTGGGCTGCATCCGTCTACAAGACTTGTGCAATTAAAATATTATCGGCTTCATGTTGCTGTAATAAACATGAAAGTCAACGCATCGTTGAAAGTCACTGGATGATCTTGAACGGTTGTGTAACGATATGGGTATTGACCATCTGCCCGTAATAACCCGTGCACAATACTGCCTCTTGAATTCTTTTCGTGGCTAATGCAAGTTACTCAACTCGGAAGATTCTTCCACGTGCCATCTTTCTGTGCTGGCGTAAGCCCCTCGTGGGTTCTTTCACGAACATCAATAGAGATCGTTTGTCGGATAGACGCTTCCAGTATTTCGCAGTCTGTAGCCCAACTAGCGAATGATGTTTGCATTAGGAGGACGACGTATATGGTGAATAGTGACGAGAATACTCCCTAGTGGTTCGTAAGGCATTACTATTACATTGACCGAAGATAAAGTACATGTCGCAATATTCACGATCGGAATACAGTATCATCATGTGAAGATTATCAGTTGCTGCTAGATGCAACCTTTTAAATACGATTCATACAAAGGCTTGACGTAATTTTAAGTGCCTCAACATGAGCAGTGGACATTTCGTACACTTTCCTATGCTAACTTATGCAAATGCTAAAATAAATGTTCTCATGCGTTTACTTTAACCTATTAAAAAGGTTGCTAAAATTAGCTAATGTCTAGTTGCTAGTTTTTTAATAACGATGTTTATATTTCCAATAAAGGTTTTTTTCCCCCTGTACATCGGATGTGACGTCATATATTTTCTCTAGAATTTTTCTCGAAAACTATGGGCAGTAGAGGTACAGTCCTTTGGGTATTTTTTAATGTATTCCTAACAATGAATCTGATTGTACATAGTTTATCCGGTCTTGATGGGATACACTATATGTACATAAAACAAAAATGTTATTTTGAAGTACTATAAAGCCTTCACAAAAGGATAACATCAAAATACAGAAGTATTAAGCATATTCAATTAATAAAGACACAGAGGTTGTTTCATAGAAGCTTTATTAATGAGTTTCAAAAGTATTGTCTGAAATTGCTTAGGCATTTATCTTATTGTAACGTTGGTCGAAGAATGCCATGCTCATAAAAATGTCCCGTGGCTGCTATTTGATCCAATGGCGTTCGCAATCCTTGACTTCATTGTTCGTCTGAAATTGTTGGTATTGTAATGTATATTTGAACCCGACGATAATGAAGCTACATGGGGATAGATATGGTCTATAGGGGTGGGTGGTTTAAGACTTCTCAAAAGCTCGCGTGTTGCGCTGACTGTGTGAAGTCTATCGTTGCTAGGCAACAGGATAACACCATAGACACGTGCCATTCAGACAGGTCTCCATTTTTCTAAATACCAAAGTTTTGGTGCAATATACACAACTTGGTTATATGTGTCCACAGTATGGTCAGTTTCTATGTATTAAATGAACAATAAGGGGAGTCTCTTTAGGTTAAAAATCTATCAAAGACATCATGAAAAAAAAAATTTTTTTTTCCTTGAAATCTTTTTGATTACTTTAGTAAGAAGTTACGCAAATGCTAATATCGATTTCCCTAATTTTACACCAATTAAAATTTTTTAAACATTTATAGTCTAATAGCAATATCTAAGGAAAATAATTGAATTCAGACATTATCTATATTTTTGTCTTCTGTATCTTTTCTTTTTAATCCCTTATTACGGTATGGAATCAACGTGACATTTGGGTAAATAGTCACACATCTAAAAAAACCTAATAATGCTCATGTTTCCCTTGTAAAGTTTTCTTGTTTGACAATCTGAAAGTTTTAATATTATTGCAACGAAAAAAAAATCTATGATATTCAATACTAAACTAAATCAATAATATTATGTCTTCTTACACTCCAGTACAGTTATACCCCGAACATACGCAATAGGTGGGACCGAGTGATAACCGCGTAAGTCGGGGTATGATTTCGGATATAAATACATATAAACTATTTTTTGTTGGAACGGAGACGAAAGAAAATAATAATTTAGGGTAAAAATACTTAATAAAATCTAAGATAACACAAATACAAAATCTCAAACCGCAGTTATTTTGATCTAGAAGGTTTCATAAAATCTAACAAAGTAGTCTTGTAGCTCAAATACTTTTTTTCTCTCTTTCAAAATTTCCTCGCAGCATACTAATATTTTTTTTATTCCTTGTTTTGCTGAAAAAAATACGCTCTTCATTGGAGTCTGTATTTTCTAAAAAAAATTCGTAACCCTTTTTCAATTAAACTGAGGACTACTGTCAAATTCTCGACCGTCATTCAATCTTCTGACTGAACTGGGCTTAAGGTATCCGACTACGTTCGGAACCGTGATTTTAAAAAAGTGCTAAAATGGATAATTTTCATGATATTTAGTGTCACTTAGATTAGAATACATGTATAAAATTGTTTTAAGGACATTTTGACAAAAAAATTATTTAAATACAATATTTCGGCAAAAAATTAACTTAGAATAATCTTTTTTCCAAATGTTCTCCTTTTGTGAAAAATGCTTCTATTATAATAACATTTTGCCTGTATATAACTCAGACCTCTGTACAGAGGCTCAACTAGAATGTTTGAAATATATAACTTAGAAGTTGGTTTATCCATATTTTACGACAACAGAGGGGAGCAATTTTAAGAAAAAAACGCCAATAATTATTTAAATTGGTGGTAACTCAGAAAATAATGTGAATTTTTCAAAAATTCTAGTTGAGCCTCTGTAGAGAGGTCTGAGCTATATACAGGCAAAATATTATTATATAATAGAAGCATTTTTCACAAAAGGAGAACATTTGGAAAAAAGATTATTCTAAGTTAATTTTTTGCCAAAATATTGTATTTAAATAAATTTTTTTTGTCAAAATGTCCTTAAAACAATTTTATACATGCATTCTAATCTACGTGACACTAAATATCATGACAAGTATCCATTTATGCGCTTTTTTAAAATCACTGTTCCGAACGTAGTCGGATACCTTAAAAACTCAAGTTCTTTAATGTCACGTGCTAATGCATTTTACGAGCTCATCCATTGTCAGCTCCTGATTGTGGGAATTACGCAGTTCCTGAACGTGATCCCTATCCACTTCTAAATTTATTTGCCTGGCAAGATCGACAGCTTCTTCAATCCCATTATTAATTTCATCAGGCTTTGGCACTGATTGCGCCTAAGTTGCAGTAAAGAAAACATATAATATATAAAAAAAATTAAGTCAATTCCTACTTAGATCAAAGAAAATTTTGACTTTAGTTACTTTTTATTAAATAGTTACAATTAATATAAATATGGAAAAATAAATGACAGAACCACAACATTAAGTAGTCATTAATTTTTATTAATTATCGTTAAAGTATCGTATTGTCATCCAAAACAATCGTGTGTATAAAATTTTAGTTCAACTGAATGCTTTAAAACGTGAGAAAAAAACCTTTTCACATGTTTTGACACAAGTTGCCAAAATGGTTGCTAAGTCGCCAAAAATGATGCCATCGTGGCTGTGTGTGTATTTGTGATTCTTTAAATAATTGGTTTTAATCAATTAATTTTTATTAACTATAATTAAATTACTGTATTGTCATCCAAAATAATCAAGTGTATAAAATTTCAGCTCAATTGAGCGCTTTAAAATGTATTTTATTAACGATTAAAAATTCCACGAAGATAAATAAATATATATAGAGAGAGAGTGTGATCTAATAGGAATTGAAAAAGAAAAAGAAAGACGAATTGACAGCTCAGGAATCGTCTTCTTCACTTGACCGTGGTTCAAAATTATGAGGTTCATCACCAATAGCTCACGTGGTGTTTCACAATGCGATAAAAATTAAAACCAAATCAAATCCCAATTAGATATCATTAGTCAATAGCCGATGTTTTTAATATCCTAGTGCCTCTAAACACCCCGCGCGTAGAGGAGCTAATGAAAGTTAAATCTGTCGAACCTCAAACTCATCACGTTGGCAAGATGTGGAAGTTGAGAGTGAGGTGTCGCCCTCATCGTCATGATTCAAAATTGCGATATTTGTCGGTAATATCCCTATGGTTGCTTTGATGTGCGACGTCTTTAATACCTAATAGTAGGAATTAATTTAACTAAACGGAAAAAATAAAAAGATAGAAAAATAATTATTTTCAGCAATATCTTTCAAATAACGATCTACATTTGAGTAATACTTTCAGTAAATATGCAAAACTTTATTTCATTTTAACTAGCATCCAATGTGTGTGAACCATTCTTGGAAATTATTTAAAATTCCTCCTTTTTTTTCAGCAAAAATTAAAATATAATTGTTCTGAATAATATACGAAAATGTATCCATATTAGTCATTTTTTTTTCAAAAGTTAATAATCTCTTTGAAGGGAATACGATATTATTATTTTTATAATTATTTATAAATTCCGGAAAATTTTTTTAAAAATGTAATGAAATTTTTTTTTATAAAAAATGTATGGGAATGCTGTGTTTTTTAAAAAATCTTAGTATATATAATTAATGCCTAGTCGTTTAAAAGTTGAACCCTAATAACTTTTGTAAATCTCATCGCAGCTAAATAAAACCGGTATCACTGTTAATATAATTCAAATTGCAATCTTAATTTATTAAATAATTAACATAGTTAATTAAAATCTTAAACAGATTTTTTCCGTATGAACTCCAATTCTTTTTGCATAGTTACACAAAATATTGCCTTAATAGTATGTGACTTAAATTGCATTCAATTTCCGTCATTAGTTGTATAAAAACTGTTAAAGAGTACTAGATTATTTCGATCAAACGATTCTCGTTATTTTATTCTTTGTTATACCACATCAGAAATACATTGATAAACATTGAAAAGCTAGTACACGACCCCTTTGCCATTTCTGATTTTAAGCTTGAACTTTAATATTTCCGGAACTACTCGATGGAATACATGAAATTTAAGTAAAATTTTTTCACAGCCGGATAAATTTCATTTTGTAAGCATTTTGTATATTATAATTCCATATATTCTTTTTGTAATTTTACAAATATAATTCATATTTTTTTCATTATATTACTTTTAATTTTTTTATATTTTTTAAATAAAAAAAATAATAATAATAAAAACTGTTGTTTTTGTTGCAACAAGCTTTGGAGCTTCTGGAGCACACATTGGATACTTTCAAGTACTTAAGGCCCTGTACTATGAGTAGAGACCCCCTCACCTCCTATATTTTAAAAACCTCCATAATTTGGAAACTTACAAGATTTTTTAATTTAGGCTAATCTTTAAGGGGAGAAATAGGTTATGGGAAAATACTGGATGAATTCTATATAATGGAAACATTATATTTTGAAAGTTAATTAACTATGTTAATTAAAATAATTAATTAATTCTTTAACATCATAATTTAGCTCCTTTCGAGTCATTAACATTGATGTTGATTTTGATGGAAATTGAGGAAGGTATTAAGGATGTCTAATTTTTTTTGACGAATATAATTTTTTTATTTATGTTTCGCCCTTTGTTTACGACCCTGATTTTGTGTGTTTCGATGTAAGAAAATTTTTATTCGTCATGGAAAAAACAATATTTATTTATCTCTGAAGGCATACAAATATGTTAAGTATTTCTTTAATTAGTATCCCCCCCTCCCTGGTTTTTTTTTTTTTTTTTTTTGGCTAACGTATGGTTGAATGGAACTCTTGAAATATCGAATTACAGTTCACATAATTTATAACAATCTATCTTATTCGTTAAAGGAAGAAGTTTTAAATATTGAACGTAATTCCGAAATTGTAACTCATTATTGTAAAAAATATGCTAAAAATTCTGGATGACTAAGCGTTAATAAAATTAATTAAATAAATTAAATGCAATTAAATCAGAAAATTAGCATACAAATGCTCTTAAGGTATCCGACTACGTTCGAAACCGTGATTTTAAAAAAGCACATAAATGGATAATTTTCATGATATTTAGTGTCACTTACATGTATAAAATAGTTATACATGTATATGAATACATGTATAAAATAGTTTGAAGGATATTATGACGAAAAAAAATTATTTAAGTACAATGTTTTAGCAAAAAATTAACTTAGAGTAACCTTTTTTCAAAACATTTTCCTTTTATAAAAATTTCTTCTGTAATAATAATACTTTATATATATATATATATACTTATGTAAAGTAAAGATCTCTAGAGAGTCTGAACTAGGATTTTTGAAAAATTCACATTATTTTCAGTTACCATCAATTGAACTAATTATCGGCGTTTTTTTTTTTTTTTTTTTCCTTAAAATTTCTCTCCTCTGCTGTAGTATAAAATATGGATAAATCCACTTCTAAGCTGTAAATTTCAAAAATTCTAGTTCAGCCGCTGTACAGAGGTCTGAGATATATACAAGCAAAATATTATTATAATAGAGGCACTTTTCATAAAAGGAGAATGTTTTGAAAATAGGTCATTCTATGTTAATTTTTTGTCAAAATATTGTACTTAAATAATTTTTTATTGTAATAATATTCTTAAAATAATTTTATATACATTTTCCAATCTAAGTGACACTAAATATTATAAATATTATCCATTTATACGCATTTGCAAAATCACGGTTCCGAACATAGTCGGATTCCTTAAGATATGAGCCAGAGCATCAGAAAATTATTTCTGCATCTACAAGAATCATTGAGCTATAATTTTTTTATTTTTTCTTGACAAATTATTCTTTAGAATTTTCAAATTTTGCATTTGGTTGTACTAAAAAGTCAGAAGTTAAAAGGAACCAATAGATTCAAATTAATATAATACTATTTTAGGCTTTATATTTCCTTTAAAAATTGTTAATAAAATAAAACCTCGAAATAGTTTTGCAATACAAGTGTGATATATTTTTCGTACTCATTTATATTAAATCACTTCAATAATATTCACATTGAAAAGGAGAAAAAAAAAAGATTAAAAAAAAAGTTTCAACAATATAATAATACATATTTTTCTAAAAGTAAGTGAATATCTTATTTTTAACGGTCTTACGCGTTTAAAAAAAGAAATTTATTTTCTTATAATTTTGCTAATGAATAACTGTTTTAAAAAAAGCAAAAATATTTTCTATAAAGTTAAAAGTATTCATATTTTGTATTAAAGACTTTAAAATTATTTCGGTTCGTAATTATTTCTTAATTGGGGGGGGGGGATAGGAACCATTTCTTAGATCAAATACAATTATTAACTGCAGATGACTGAGTAGTGGTTCTGATAGCAGAAATTTAACCTGAAAAAATTATTAATAATTAATTATATATTGGGTGTAATTATATATATTCGGCTTTTATATGTTCTAACTAGATATCCTATTTTTCATAAGGACTCATGATTACATTCAGCATATGAGTTACAAAAATATAACTCTGAACTTTAGGTGTGTGATGTTTCCCAGCAAAACTTTTACATAAATAATACCAGTAGAAACATTTATCTTTCATAAGTTTCAGTAATTTCGAAAAGATTACATTTATTAATTTTCTTATGGCAATTCTAGTATATTAAATTCTACGAAACACTTTCAGTTTATATCAAATGTAGTAATTCATACACCTTTCAACACTTTCTTTCCTCAAATTCACGTTTAAATTTTGAATTTTTAGTTATTATATTTCAGCTTATGTGAGAATCAAATATTTGTATTCAAATCATTTACTTAAACGAATATCTATTTTTTTCCCAAATCACGAAGATGTTGAGACGTGTGTCTAAAAATAATAATACTCTTTACAGAATAGCACTGCGCTCTACTTCCAGAGGGAGGGGAAAGAAAAGTTTAAGACCAAGGAGATATTTCCCCCAGCAGTTTAAAAACCAGATCGGAATATAAACGAGTACCCCCGTCCCGTTCGTCTCCCCTCTTTATAGCTCCTCTCACATCTATCCGAAAATCCTTTTTGGCCGCCACTAGTAAAAGACACCTTTGCGTTACATTTATGGAAAAATTGGGAGGAAGTACGGTGGTAATCGACCGGCGGTTCGAGCCTATCGACCTCCTCTTTATTTTATTTTTTCTCCCGAAAAAACCCTTCTCTCTCTAAGAATAATCGGAAAAGGAAAGGGGAAGAAAACTGGGTCTTAGTTGGCAAAGTTTCCAATAGATGGCAGCAGTAACCATCTATTGCTATTACATTTGCTCGAAAGCAGGGGCGGGATTTAAAGGAGTGAAGGGGGCTTCTAGAGGGGAAGCGGAAAATCGGTTTCAGAGGCGCTTAAGGCTCCCGGCGCGCTCAGTGGAGCGTAGCCCCAGCCCTGCTCCCCTGGTAGCCTAATCCTGCAGCGGTCAAGTAAAGTGATCGGCGTCTCACACTAATGATCTGGTCGAGAAGCAAACAGTTTGCGCGGAACGAATTCGTTTAAGGGTAGACCCTACTGAGGATTAGGCGCTTAGCTACCGCGAAGCTGTGCCTTTCAACCGGAAGGCACAAAGATAATGCCTGCCCTCAGAGACACCTGGTCGAGGGCTGGAACCCTCGATTGGGAGCATTTTTCACATACTTCGCGCTGGGCTAATCGGGATTTTTCTTTTTGCCTGGACAAATCGGCACTAAGTAAATGAGTGCGGTAATTTATTTCATCTGCTTAGACTAGAATCCACCGGGGGGCCGCTTTTGATAGAGCCTATCCATCTACACGAAGCCTCTAATTAATATTAAAATTGTTCCCTGATTTTTTTTTATTCCCCTATTCTAAAAAGCGGCTTCAGGTTTTTACTCAGAAAACTGCCGGCCCCCGAGATTTTTTTGACTGTTTGGTAGGATTAATTTTGTCTGAGGTTGATTTGTTGATGGGAGTATAAGTAAGAAAGAAAATCTCATTAAGCGCATGAAAAGGAATAAGAATGGAAAAGAAAAATGGGATTTTGTGTGTGGGGGGAGGGCTGTTTTTATATCCGTGTGTATTGCTTGTGATGAGTTGTTTAACACAATGAGAACAGCGGTCAAGGTAATTTGCTGATTTTTTACCTATAAATGGGGAGGAACGCACGGGTCAATTAAAACAAAAATTAAAATTGAAAATATCATGATAAAATAGCTTGGTGATAAAAAAAATACTTCAGTTTTAATCATTTTCCAGGATATAATACAGACAGGCTATGAAGGAGGGAATTCCTTTGTTTTTCTAAAAAAGAAAAAAATAAGGATATCCAGAAAATTTTATGTCTATTTAAATTCTAATATCTCTTCTTCATTTTTTTTCTTGTAAATGCTAAGCAAAAATCTAATTAAGATATAATTTTCTACATATTTTCTTTCTATTCTCTTAAATTCTATAATTGAAAGTATTTTTCTGAAAAAAATAGACTACATAAAAAAAATGTATTTATGACGCACTGTTGAAGAAAAGAATCAATAAACATAAGTAAAACTTAATATCTTTTGATTTTTGAAGAGAGATTAGAGTAAGTAATAAGATCTGGCATTACTGCAGTAGCACATCGTAAATTAAAAAAAAAAACAAAAAACAAAAAAAAACCACATAACTATATTTTAAATATTTGTATTTTATCCATTGCAATTATCCACTGCATGCACGAAAGTCTTATTTTTCCATACCTTTTTTTATTCATCACTGAAGTCTTAAGCGGTTATTATGACAACAATCCCATTGAAAGAAAAAAAAAATTAAAAAATCTGCAGTTTTTCTTCACATTTGCAAAGCTAACAACATTTAGAATATGGTTTGTCTTTTTACCTGATTCATTTGATGTATAGAAAGTCTAGCCTTGCATAAACATGGAAGGTTTCACTTTGTAGTAATCGTATCCTATGGTTATTGCGTCCAGTTTGCTGAAGCGGATTTATACAGATTATTCATACTACGACCGAAACGTCAAATCGCCAATTCTCTGAAGCATTCTTCTTAAAAAATTTTCTTATTTTGTCAACATCAAAATAAAATAAAATGATTAATACCATTGTCGTTTGAGTCGGACTTTTCTTTGTCCACGATAGCCAAGTGAACATGGTCACAAATTCGAGGCCAGCGTTGTCAAGCCGTGGGCTCAAGTCCTAGTGCAACTTAAGACCTCCCCCCGTGTAAAGGGGCTGAAGTACGTTAAATCTGACGAGAGTCAAAGTCCTTCCGTTAGCAAGATGTGGAGGTTTGGAGAATAGGTTCCAGCTAAGACAGGGCTTCTCATACTTTTAATACTTGCGACCTAATATCCAATCATAATTTTCATCGCGCCCCCCTGCACATAAATATAATGTGATGAATTCAAAAATACTATACTTTGATGCTAAAGCTGCAATACGACTATAACCTCTTATGTGCCACCGGCTTATATAAACATCTCACTCAGCCAAAACGTGTATTGTCCCGGACGTATATATACTTCTTTCCGACGTATGATCTTTTCTCTGTAATGCTATCTATAAAGTTATTCTGAAGGCTTTGGAATGCAATAATAGGACCTTGACAGTGTTTGCAAAGGATTTACTCATTTTACACACAAAGGATTTGATTATTTATTACTTTTCTCTCCACCAATACACTACATGCACTCGCCTACATGTTAAAAAACGGTAGCATTGAGGAGCGAATCACGTAACTTTTAATTGGCAGTTAAGTGATAAATTATAAACCGTACAAAAAATTATCATGATAAGTGTGAATTTTTGTATATAATTTTATACATGGTAAGTCCATAGTGCCACTGGTAATTATTAAACTTGTTCTTAACTTAGTATCGTTAAATTAATTATAAATGTATCAGTACTGCACAATGTATTTTATAAGTGTTTTATAACAGTATAAATTTGTATTTCATTTTTTATTATGTCAGAATGTATTTCGTTTGCTAACTTTCTGTAAATTAATTATTTCTTTTAAAATAATCTCTTGTTTGCGACTTTCAATAAACTCGCCCTCCCCTCCTAGAGTTATCAGGCCACCCTAGGGGGTGCGCCCCACAGTTTGAGAAACGCTAAGCTAAGGTGTCGTACTAGTCACTTGACCATGCTTTAAAATTACGGGGTTCGTCGCTTATAGTTCTCGTGCTACTTCACAATGTGTGTGTGACGTAAATAAAAAAAAACCAAATCAAATTAATTTTTTAAAGAGCTTACTTGAGAGAGCACAGATAAAATTTAAGTATCTGCAGAAATTTTGAAAAGAATATATCTACAAATGGAGAAAATATTATTGTGATAAAATGTAAGCAAATAGATTTTTTTTCGGTCTCCCTTTTTTTAAAAATTTATGTAAGAAAGAAAATTATGTGATTTTATTCTAATTGAATTCTATTCTTTTATAAATGTTAGAAAGTAATGATATATAAATTTTAATAAATAAATATAAATAGGCCCAAATAGCTTTCACTTTCTTCAAATAACTTTTGGAGGCTATGGAGAAGCAAAGAAAAAGTGCTAAAATTTTTATAAGTAACATTTCGATGGGTTTTAAACTAGGTTTCAAAACTAAGATCAAAATAATAATTTTTTTTAGAAGAAAATTGGGTCATGCACGTTTTTAAATAATCTGATTAGTACAGTTATTAAAACAGATAAAAATTATAAATGTTTGAAAAGTGATACTCAGTTTTTTTAAAGAACTGATAATACCTGTGTGTGAAATAATAGTTCTTAAGAGTCAAACCATTATCAGACAACTTAAGAAAATGGTTCTTTACAAGTTGTTCTTGTAATGATTTCAATAGGTCCGTAGAGCTAAATAAATAAATAAATAAATAAATAAAAACATATATTTAAAAAAAAAATTTAGAAGCTACTAATTAGATCTTATAATCAATATAATTTTTGCAATGAGTTAGATTAACATTTTATAACAGTTACTTTTTAATGAAATTTTTTTTTCTGTGTTTGCATCGCTCTTTAATATTTTAATTCAAGTTAAATGTAACTATCTTCACGTAAGTATAAGGGTCCATCTAAAATAAAATTTTACTTGAAATACTTCGCATGTTAACTTTTAATACATTATTACAGTTTAGTATAGTTACAAAAATTCAAATTGTTAAACAATAAGAGCATAAAATATACTTATTTTACAATAGTAGTTTTTTAAGATTGAGAGTTTAGTAGAATGTACAGAGGGAAAAAAATTAAGAGTCACCACATTATTTAAGATTATCTTCCTCTTATGTCAAAGAATATGTATTAAATTCGGAACACACTTTAAGATAGAAAAATATCCGTATTTCCAAATGAACTCGCGATGTTTAAATACAATATATCCTTTTTATCATTCTGTATCTTTGAAGTATAAAAAAATTTCCTAGACGTACAATCCATTCTTTTAACATGAAAAGTGAGACCTATTTAGTATTACAATACGCGAGTAGAAGAAACACATTTATTCATTTATTCAGAGATTTATTTAGTCAGAAATAAGGGAACAAATGAATTATGTTCCTCTCTGGTAGGGTATGATCTCAATATAACATAGTTGTTGGCAGTGGAGCACACAGGATTTTTTTCAG
>BMAV01002044.1:243085-285899 GCA_019973955.1 Trichonephila inaurata madagascariensis | reverse complement strand
CCGTCCGTTCCGCCGCCGCCCCGCCGCTGCTGCGCTCTCTGCTTCCCCCCCCCCCCCGCGCGGTCCTTTGTCGTTGTGGGGCCGCGCGGTGGGGGGGGGGCCGCCCCTCTCTAGGGATTTTTAGCGGATTTTCTTACTACATGGCGAACAAATTTAAAATTGTCAACTGGAAAGATTTGGGTTAGTTTGTATCTCAGTTGAATGCTATTTGCATAATCGTTGCCTTACTTTATTGTGAATATGCGCACCCACAGACTTAAAACATGATGACAGATGCAATGGAGGCTAATTCTTTTGGAAACTTAGCATTCATCGAATATACGATGGACAGAATAATATATTTAAGACATTTAAAAGCAAATATTAATAGAAACAGCTGCATAATTGAATTAAAATGCAAATCAATCTTTTTACAAAATTTTTGATTTAAATGCAATGTATTCTTTTCTTCAAGACAGTTATCCTAAGAACTATGCTCGTATTATAAAGGAATGGAGTTATGGTGTGAAGTGTAATAAATACTGCCTTATTCTTTCGGAACATCAGATATAAATTCTGTAGCACATTTGTAGAGTGAACAGTGGAAAACACAAGGGGTTGGTCTCCGGGGCCGGACCCCCCCCCCCAAAGCCCTAGATTTTTTTTCGATTGATTATAATCTTATATATATAGTACGGAAAATTTAATAAAGTATTTATTATTAGTAATTAATTTTATAAAGTAATGCTAATTATTTATTCAATAATTAATTTTTTACTGTTTTTTGTTCCCAAAGTAGAAAAAATGAAAAAGATATGTTTGGCGGCGTATTGGTACATGATACCAGAATGGTGCACTTTCAACCCTGGACCTCCCCCTTGAAAAATTGACGTGTGTGCTACTGAGGATGAGCTTATAGTGAGTGAGTGGATATTAACGTCGTCTTATTCAGCTATACGATGGCTTTTAGCAATGGACCTCGTAATTTTGAGCTACAGTCAAGTGACGAAGACTACAATTGAGCTGGCACTCCCTCTCCTAATTTACACTCCACACCCATGAGAGGACGTTTGAGCCTCAACATATTTAACGTGCATCGGCCTCCTCTGCACGGAGTGTCGTAGCATGAGATTAAGAGTTAACGTCGCGCTATATAGCTGCACGAGAATTAATGGCGACGGTCCTCGTAATTTTGAACCATGGTCAAGTGACAAAGACGACACCTGAAACACCCCCGCCACACACTCACACATACACTTATCAAAGGGAAGACTTTCTATTCTCGGCAGATTTAGAGTGTATCAGTCGCTCTATACGGTGTGTCTTCGGTGTATGTTCTGCAAGGTAAAGCCCGAATTAAACAGAAGTTGAAGAGGCTTTCACAAAGGATTTATATCAACGAATTGAAAAATGTTCAATTTTAAGAGATACATCTGTTGATATTTTAAATTATTAAGGTTCATAACATATACTGATATTTCTTATATTTGTGATTTTACTACTTTAACATACTTTTTATAATATTTAAACAAAAATTTTACCCAAAATAACATTTTCCATTCCTTGAAAAACTAAGAGCTATCAAAGATAATTTTTATTTCAGTGGCTCAATGCAAGAACAACCACTATGTCAAAATAAAATAATATTGGGAATTAAACCTTCAAATTTCCTGAAAAAATTCCCTACCATTAATACTACAAGGCTTTATTCAGGAATTTCATGTTAACACTAATAATTAAAATTGACCTTGACTGTTCTTGCACATAAAAATAATTTCAACGCACTTTTTTACTAACCCTTATAAAATATACAATGTGTTTTTGTCACACTTATATTGGGGGGGTGGGCTTAAGTATATATATATATATCTTCTGTACATTCATAAAAGTGCTCCCAAACTCATACATGCAAATAAACTGGAAATCACTTTGAGAAGTGACTTCTAAAGGCATTTTTACCACTGAATTTGACTTTTATTGCTTGTGAACTAATTATAATATTTTCACTGATTGTCAAAGCACTTTGTTAATGAAAAGCAATGTAATAAAACAGTAACTGTAATAGACCAGTAAAATATTGAAATGCATATGCAAATGCAGGTAAATGTTTGCAATGTATAGTTATAAAATAAGAAAAGGGAAACAATGGTTTTAGTAGACATAATTCTTTTTAATACATGTAGGTAAAAGTCTGAAGAGCCGCAATTATCTGTGCAAAAAGCCGCAGTTTGCCGAACCTTGGTTTGGATCGAGTAAAAGAACAGAATAAAAATAAAAATTATGATTCTCAACTTAAGATTTTTACTAAGTTGTTCTTTATTTGAAAAATAAAGTTAGGCTTCGTATTGCTTCGTAGAGTGACATTAATTAATCCATCAGTTAACAAATGAATTTCTGTAATAATTTCTGCTGTCTGCTTCTTTGTAAACGTCAGTGCAAGAGGAAAAGTACAGATATATATAAAAAGAATACTCAATCGCGATTTCGAGAGCATACGAGTGCACTGGCGTGCGAAAAGTAAAAAGCAAACACACTTTCTCAGATTTTTCAAAAATTAACTAAAATTGGTATACATAGTAAAATAAATTACTATGTATACCAATTTTAGTTAATAAAAATTGGTATACATAGCAAAGAAAAGTTTTTTTTTTTTAAATCATTCGCTCCAATTCGATCCCCTTATCATAATTTTATTAAATAAAAAGTGCTAATGTGCCAGGTGTTTTAAAAACTATTCTATAGAGTTTTAGTTTTACTTGTGTTTCTAAAGGCTTACGATTATATTTTGAAACTTTTGTAAACAATAGCACAAAGACATCACCTGAATGATAAATCACGATGGAGAACAGTTAGATGATTGGAGGTAGGCCAATCCCAAGCGGAGATAGCAAGATGGTACAATGTGACCTATAACGAGATTTACGGGTTATAAAACAGTTGTAAGAGATAGGAAAAATACCCAGAAAATCTGTTACAGGGCGTCAAGAGGCACCAGAAGCTAATAAGACTGGCAATTGGCTTTAACTGCAAGGCACAATAAAGTGATGATAACTACTCACACAACTAGCTCTCCGCTGCTTCTGACAACTCAATTCAGTTTCAAGGTCCACTTTTTACCTCTTTTCACATGAGAGCACTATTGAAGTGGTGCAGACAGCTCTATCCATGAACACGTGGGAAGGGGTATGTGTTTTCTTTACCATATCGAAATTCAGTGTGAATATTAATTCTTGACTTGTTCATATGTGGAAAACCAGGTACAGTACCATCCCTCCAACATCATAGAAATGGACTACTATGGAGTTGGTGTCTTGAGGTTGTGACGGGCTCACGCGTCTATTCTTTAACTTAACCTCTGGGTTCTTTGGTAGCCAAGATTAATAGCAACTCTTTTCCAGCCAAAACCCAAGAAGCGAAATGTGAACAAGAAATGCAAATAAGATAGCTTTTAAAATAACAGAAATTTCAGTAAGTGGGATGGCAATTTTGGGGAATGGCATGTGTGATAGAGAATAGTGTGAATTGACAGCCAATCGTGAAGTTAGCTGGAAAACCAGCCATTAATACAAGGTGCATACCATTGCACGCGCGCCCAGACGTTTCCACATAAAGATTGAATCTAAGTTTGGATTAAGATAGGACTGATTATTTGATATTAGGACTTGTAATATTATTAGAAGTGAGAGTAGGTGGATAAAATAATTATAACTTAGAGAAAGTGGTCTAAATTACGCGATTCGGTTTAACTATCATTGCGTGTTTGTTCATTATAGATTCTCGCTTATTTAAATTTCTCTAAATTGTTAGACATTTAAGTTCTATTCTTAATAAAGTCATATTAAGAATTAAAAATGTCTATTCCTTTTGCAAATCCTACACCTCTAGCTCACGCTGACAATCAAAGATACGGTCACCAAAGGGGGGAGGTATCACGAGGTAAGCAGGCTGGATGTTGGACGTGTACACACAGTTTCATGTCCTTGAGGGAAGCACCTTTATTGCTCCGAGGAATAGAAATGAGATCTTAGAGCCCTGTGTCAGGCTTTTCAGAAGAGCAGTTGATACTCAGTTCATGTTTCTGGACGTTAACACTCACCCGTACAAAATTTGGCAGGTCGAAAAATAAGTCGAAACTAAAGGTATCAAAGGATGGAATGATCTGCCAGATCTCCAGGCCAAAATCCCATACAATATGTCTGGGATGCTCGTGACAGAAAAATTGCAACTCTTTAGTCCTCTTCTGAAATACTCTCGGAGCTATGAAGTGCCTAGATGGAGGAATTGGATTTATTGCCCCAAGACCTCACAAAAAGCCTCGTAAAAAACATGAGGTTTCGTTTCGAGAGCTGCATTGCTGTGAGAGCAATCTTAACCCTTTCGCTCAGAAACTCCCTACAAGTGCAATCTTGCTACATTGTTTTTGGATCATACTTTGATGAACATATATCATGGGAGAGAACTATTAGTTTTTTATTATACTTAAAAAATGCTTTTAAGTTGTTTCCTACCAAATTTTGCTTGAATCGGCTGAGCAGTTTCTGAAAAATACGCAAAAATTTGTTTGTTCCCTAGCTTTTGGCTACCATTGTATATTGCTGAATAATATGTATCTGTGAACGATAAAAATTATATTTCTGCGAAACATCTGCTAACTTCCTAAAGTATCAGGTTTAGCAGATTAATTTTTTTTTGTGTGTCTAGATGTACGGAACGCTAACCTAACATCCATTCTCCAGATGACTTTTAAAACTTTTCTACGTTTGTCTATCTAAAATCATCTATTTACACTTTGTTCTAGTCACCTTTTTTTTCTTGCCTAAAAGGTACAAACAATATCCTTATGTTTTGAGACAGGAGTTACAGTTATCTCTTTATGATATTTTTTTAATTTCATGATCTAGATATCTTGATAAAAAAAATGGAAGATATATTTCAAATTTGTTCCTTAAATGTTCCCACTCAATGTTTCTTCACATTTCTTAGGTATCTTTTTCAATATAATACTGATAATGCGATGACTTAAGGTAAAATAAAATTTTTACTTGGTTTTACCCATGACTAGCAATCCAGAAATGTGTTAATATTAATATAACTAAATGTATACTGAGAGAGAGAGAGAGAGAGAGAGAGAAAGTACTTTTTCCAGCATTTGGAACAATTAATAAAATTTTCCAAAATTTAAATCAGAGATTAAAATTATCTCATCTTATATTCAAGTAGTTCAAATGAAAAAAAAAAAAAAAATAAAAACCTCTTTTACAAGGGATGCGACCACAAAAAATTTCCCGCGATATTTTTTCAGAAAACTGTTTTCTTTATATTTTTGCTGTTGGGAGGATGTAGGAAAAAAAACTAAGGTAATGTGTGATGAGTTAGAATTGTAAGAAGAGGGAGAAAGAGAGAGAGAGAGAGGCTGTTTGAGAATAATTACAAATAATTAACGTTAGAGGGTAAATTTTTCTTTAGAAAATGCGAGTTTGAGGAGCTATTTCATTTCTTTCCTCAAAGATACTGAGTAAATTATAGTGAAATTTTGTGGCACAATAGTCAAATTTAGCTAGAGCTTATATTGAGAAATTGTGTTAGAAATATTTAGAAAAAAATAATAATTTCCTAAGAAAAAAAGTTGAAATGCAATTTTATTATAGAAGTATATATTGGAAACACTCGCTTTAAATATTTTACTTAATTTTTTGGAAAGGTTTTTAAAAAACAAGTTGAAATGCTATAAAAATAAACATTATTAGTTTTTTTTTTTTTACAAAATATATGATATTTGGGATTTACTTTAAACGTGCGTGGGTGTGACTAAATATATTATTAATGTCAAATTGTTTAATTTGACATTAATGAGGAGTTTAGTCACATTCATGTACAATTAATGTAAAGTTTGCTCAAGAAACGATACATACGCTTAAAAAATTTTCATTTCTTAAAACTTAAAAGTTCTTTGCGTCGTTGTGCGGGTGTCCCATATAATTAAGATTTTCCCATTCAGACAATGATTAATATAAAGTTTAATTACTTCTTAACGTATTTACAAGTATCACACACATTCACTTTACTAATACATGTCATAAGTTAGTCTCACTTTTCTCTTTCTCAAACTCCCGACATGCATCATCGTCTCTAGGCGGGTTCTAATAATACGAGAAAAAAAAAAGTGATGAATTATGAAACCAATTTTCAATCTTATAAAGCATCAATAGATATTTATAATTTTGTGCATAACACTGTCAAGTATAAGGTATAGATTTTAAGTATAGACTTATATACAGCTTATTCAGAATGGATATGTAAATTTATAGTCGTGAAATGCTTTTGATTTATGTCCAATTTTTTTATCAACATCTTCAATTTCATAGCTTTTAAACACTCAGTTACAAAAATTAAATATTCCAGATTGCATCTAATTATCTTAACTGGGGGTATGAATGTTAAAAATACATAGCAATGTTAAAAATGAGGTATGAATGTGTTAAAAATACAAACCTTTACCACCTTTGAAATTATACGTTAAAGTATTTCTTCCTTTAGTATTTTTCAATCGTTTAAAATGCATACTTAATTTTCTTTTTGAATATACAACTATCAAAGATTGTTTACTTCAAGAATAGTTTAAGAATAAGGGCTGTTACTCGTATTGCAGGGAGTAGACACGTATGACAGGGAATTAAGACATTTTTTTCGGAGGGGGTATTTTGTCTGATTTCAGTCGTTGAAGGATTGGAGAGACATCTTGATATTTTATAAAACTCACATTTATTTTACACAAACATAAGATGACGGCACGAAACACAGAAAAACAACTACTCACGGACAACCCCACACATGAATATCCAGGACATTTAAAAAAATCTTCCTTTGTTCACTCCGGAGATCTCAGCTTTTATAGTTTTATTTCAACCGGAAGCTTTTAGAATCATATGATTTCTCCAGTAAAAACTTTTGCGATTGGCCAGGATACGTGGATGATGCAATATTGCTTCATCTTGTTTTAAAAACATAAACGTGGCAGTTTTTTTTTTTTTGCGATAAATTTATGGTTAACAATATAACAAGATGGGTAAACTAAAAATACTTTATCACGTGAAGTTTTTGAGGGTTCAAGACCATAATGAATTAAATAAAATCCCTCGAGAGAAAATTTAAGTGAAATATATATATATATATATATATATATTTCACTTAAACGTGGAGACCACTGAGATTGATAATAGTTTATTACTATAAACTTAAATATTTTATTGTTATAGTTATCTACATAATCTAATATTAGATTTGAAATTACTTACTATTATTTTATTCATATTTACTCTGGTGTTATTATAGTTATGCTATAATATGCAACTCTTATTAATTTTTATTTCCATTCTTTTTATTCTTTTGATAAGTGCTACATTTCAGCCATTCTTTTGATTTAAATCTGTATTAGGGTATAGAATCTGGCAACAAATTAATGTTTGCACTAATGTTAGCGCGGGTTTTGCATTTGTAAGTGCAATTTTTAGGTAAGTTACCTCTATCTTATAATGGATTTAGATATTCCTATCCATTATTTCCTATTGGTTTTTGCTCAGTGTTATTTACAAAAAAAGGGGGAAGCTTGGCTGGCCAAAAAACATGTTCAACCCCACTTTTATATAAATTATTTTTTATATAATAGCTGTCCTAAGTCAGTAATGCTCATAACACTGCAGCATCCATTTTATATTTATAATCTCGATTACTCTTTTGTCCTTCATTGTGTGATTTTCCTGCTGTCTATGTGTTTGTCGAATGTTATTGTTTGGATGTTATCTCTTGTTTGTAGAGAAATTGCCTATATATATATATATATGGTGGTGGAGGTGTGTGGGGGGGGATTATACAGTGATACGCCCGCGTAAGTGTAACTTGTATACAACATCAAAATTATGAATTTAAAATGTTTGGTTTTTAGTAAATGTATATAGATTGCTCCTTTTATTTTTTTTTTCAAAAGCTTGATCAGTTTCATTTCCAATCCTATTTATTTTTAAAAAGGTTCAGCCGGTAAAAATAAGAGAAATCTATTTCGAAGGAAAACAGATGAATAATGGAAAAGAATGCTTTTTAGAATATTTTGTGAATTCGAAGAGCAAAACACAGGAAATAATCGTACAAAGCTAATCGCTTTTCAATGAAGAGATTATAGAGCACACAATCATCGATTGTTTTAAGGGCCGATTAAAACCACGGTATATTAACCTTGCAACTTTACCCTCCAAACCAGGAGTGGTTTCGGGTTTAGAGATGTACTTAATTAACCATGAGGCAGTATACTAATATACATTTTTACTGAAGAAGAAAACCTATAGAGTTTTTATAAAAAAATTTTTTGATTACTTTAAACTATAGTAGGCTGCTGTAGCCGGATGGTAAAGCTGTGGGTTTAATGGCCGTTGCAGAGTGGATTCAATTTTCGACTCCAAAAACTGTCATCATTAGAAATGGATGCTCATTTAATTCTTTGGAGGTCATTGATCAACATTGTTGGACTTGTTTTTATAGTTCATTGTCTAAGTGGAGACAAATATAAACCCCAATTTAGTAAAAAATTCTTTCGAGAAAGCATTAACACGTGCTTAGGGAAAGAAAGTGCAATGTGCGCTTTTGTGGTTTCACAAAACAGGTTGAAAAAAAAAAACATAAATAAAACTTGCTCGTTATCTTTAAAGGGTTCAAGTGAACAGGGCATCCCAATTTTCATGTTGTTTAGTATAAAAATTTGATGAGTGAGATATCAATACAAATGTCATCCTCGTAATCTGACCATGATTCAAACCAGCGAGGTGAACCAGCAATAACCCTCGTATTTGATGAAGATAATACATATTAAAAAAAGCAAGATCCTTTTCAAACAACCCCTGAAACAGTTTTTATGGTATTCTAATCCAAACAAAATAGGTAAATCCCGGAATGTGATTGATTTTTTAGTGGCTTGTGAATTTGTTTTTAAATTAACAAAGCATTTGATACTGTGAACTCTGGAGGATATGTCAGATAATTTTATGAATGACTGGCTAGATTGCAGTTGTGAAAAGAATTGCATTGCTACCATAAAATCTAGTTTAAGCATGAGTGTTTCTATTGTAAAAATGACCAATCTTTTGAATATATATTTTTTATTGTATCAGAAGTCTTTCAGAACCTTCAGATGACTCTACAATGCCACCTTTTGGTTTCTGTATCTTAAAATAGGCATTATAAACAGAAAACTTTTTCTAAAATTTGTTTTGCTGATAAGTTAAAAAGTTGAAAATGAAACACAAAAACTGTCACATTGTGCGTTGTTTTTTTTTCTTAATACTTTAAAAATTCACAGATCACATACATTTCCAAAAGCAACTGGATAAATAAATGAAGACATTTATTTTTTAAGAAATATGTGTTAGAAAAACAGTGTGTGATTTTTTTGAAATTCTCTAGAAGAGACGGATAAATAACAATTGCTAAAGACTTGAATTGTGAGAACTTTATTACACATTATAATAAAATTGGCAACATTACATTGCGTATTTTAGTTTCCATTGTGCGATATTAAATAACACTTCCAGCTGTAATAAAAATTTTACTGAATTATATTTGAAAGCAAAAAACTGGAAAATATTATGCATATTTTTTCATAGATATACAAGTTATTTTATGTTCTCAGTGTTTTTTATATACACATAGTTTTTTTTCTTCTATTCTAACCCACACCATTACATTGTTGTTCAGTTAGCAAAGAAAAGTATTTATATATTAGGCATAAACGTAAATGAAATATTCCAAATAATGTGTCTAATAAGCCCTAAATTAATTAGTAACCCTTAGAATGTTACCATTTTCGGAATTTTTATTTATTATAATAATAAAAGATTATCATGTGGTTCTTTATGAATAACAACTTTCGAACTATTTTACTTTTTTTTTATTGAGATGTATAATATAGATCTCTTTAAATCCTGAGATTAAAATACCAATTTCCAAAAAAATGGTATTAAATGTAGATCATTAGCATTATTTTGAGAAATTTAAGTATCATAGATTTAATTATTATAGAATAATGATCTATACAATTATAATTTATACTGATGAGTTTATTTTCAAATATTGTATTTTACATGAAAAGGAAATTATTTATCTAACAATATATGTACTAAACGAGTTTAATTTTTGTGTTCTATAATAGGACTTTATTTCTTTCTTATGAGACAAAAACTTTACGAACGAGTTCTATAATTAAATATCTGCGTAATAACTATATTACACAATAAGCCCTTAATTTAAAATATTTTTTAAATGTGGCTGCGAATTGGAATGTTAATTTAAATTATAAACATTTTATTTTCAACGTCACATCTGAAGAATTTTTCCCTTTTTTGGGAGGTAAAATTGATCTCTACAGCATCTGCAGTTTTATAGAGTAATTTATATTAGTATTTCTAATGGAGAGGAAATGGATAGGTGCTTGATTTTCTTTAGAATGGAGGCTAGCCGTTTCTCATGTTTAAAATCAAAAGAAATACACTAAGTGCTTACATTTCTAAAATGACTGACTACTTTCAGAACCGTGGTTTTGAAAAAGCATATAAATGAATAATTTTTTCATATTTAGTATCAATTAAATTAAAACATACATAAAAAATTTTAAGAATATTATTATAAGAAAAAATGATTTACAAGCAAATTTTTTTTTTTTGCAAAATTGAAGAAAGAGAGAATGACATGTCTTCAAAATATTCTTCTTTTATGAAAAATCCTTCTGTAATAACAGTATATATATTCTATACTGGGTTGAACTAAATTTTTTGAAAAATTCAAATTAATTTTTGAGTAACGATCAACTGAAATTATAACGGGTGTTTTTGTTAAAATTTCTCTATTCTGCTGTAAAATATGAATAAATCCAATAAATAAATTATATATTCCAAAAATTTTAGTTCAATCCCGATATAGAAGTATAACAATATGTAAGCAAAATATTATTCTTATAGAAGCATTTTTTATAAAAGCAGAATGCTTTGAAAATATGTGTCATTCTTTCTTTTTTTTTGCCAAATAATTGCATTTATTTTCCTTCTATGTTATAGTATCGGTAAAACAGTTTTATACATATATTCTAATTCAACTGTCTCTAAATATAAAAACAAAAATGTTACACATTCAGTGCCGCACCCAAGGGGGGAGTCCTAGGGGTCCGGACCCCCCCCCTCCCCAAGCCCTTGATTTTTTTCCCGATTGATTATAAATTCTATAAGTATATAGTACATAAAATTTTATTAAGTATTAGTTATTAATAATTAATTTTATTATTTAATTCTAATTATTTATTCAGTAATTAGTTTTTTACTGTTTTTTGTTCAGTAAAATCGACAAAATCAAAAGGAGCATGATACAAGGAGAGTGGACTTTCGACCCTGGGCCCTCCCCTCCCCCTTGAAAAATTCCTGTATGCTCTACTGTATACATTTATTCGCTTTTTCAAACGCTTTTTGAATGTATTGAGTCATCTTAAGAAAACATCCTGTGTTTTGGCGTGTTAAGATAAAATAATCTTATGGAGAACCTTCTCAGTATATATTTAATTTGACGCAATTTCTCAATAAGGAAAGAAAATATTCTTTAAATGTTCCTGTCATTCTTTGAGAATATTTATTCAATTTAAATTTAACGTGGCTAGATGTTTACACAACTAAAAAGCAAATTCATACATATATATATATAAATATTTGATATTCTTTATTTTTAGATAGACTGGAATATTTTTGCTAACAGGGACTTTATATTTTTTATTACACGTTATTTACGAAACATCATTTGATTAACTACCGTCTTTGGGATAATTCATTGAAGTGAATGCACGTTAGATATCTTTCGAAAGGAGATATCAAAGAAATACCTATGTGGTATAGAAACTACTTTAATAAACAACCACACATTTGTTTTAATTTAATTTTCCCTTTGAAAGAGCACTTAATTACTATCTCATGCGATAATTAATTGCACTTTCATGGAAAATATATTTGAGTGGTTTCACGGGAGTTGAGATTAAATTTAACTTTCGCCTACCCTTTTGCTTGAGTAAATATTATTCGCAAATTGCATACTTTTCAGAAATGATCAAAAGAATTCTGTAATACTGTATTGAAATTTTCACTCTACGTCAGTTGAGTTCAAAGGAATAAATTCCTGTTTTCTATATTTCATTTCCAGGAATAGTGTGATTAAAATTCGAAGTCATACGCTTGAGTCTCCTTCGTAAAAAATAACTTGACTTTCCACCTTAATCACTTTGCTTCTGGTATTTAAAGGATTATTATCAAATCGATTTTCAATGAACATTTTAAATTAAAACATGTTACATTCTTATTTAAAATAAATAAAATTAAATAAGGCATTTAAACCCTTAACTGCCGATTAAAAGTTACAGGATTCACTCCCCAGTGCCACCATTTTTCACATAGGTGAGCGCATGCGATGTAATGGGGGTGGAGTGAGTGAATGAGTGAGTGAATATTAACGTCAAACGGTTCAGCTACACGAGGGCTTTTGTCGATGGACCACGTAATCTTGAACCATGGTCAAGTGACGTGGACGACACCTGAGCTGGCACCCTCCTCTCCTAACTACCACACCACACCAACAGGAGGACGTTTCAGCTCTCGACAGATTTAACGTGCATCGCTACCCTACACGGCGGGTCTTTAGTGGTACTGGACTCGAACTCGTGACATGCCTGCCATGATCCGATACCTTGACCACTGGGCTACCGCAGCCCTGGCGGGGGGTGGAAAGGCAAAAATAAGCAAATTGTTCTCTGAAATAAGTAAATCTTTCACAAACGCTGCCAAGTTCCTTTTATTGCCTTCCAAAGTCTTTTTAATAGTTTTACTGATAACAGAGTAAACAAAATAATCATATTTTGTAAGGATGAATGCATAGGCCTGGAGCACATAACGCATGGTTTGAGCGAGACGAATATGTAAGCCTGGAGCACATAACACATGGTTTGAGCCAGATGAATATATGCACCGATGGCACTTAAGGGGTTAAATCAGTGCTTCTCAATATTTCAATATTTGCGACTAATATTCAATCATAGTTTTTATCGCAGCCCCCCCCGCTTCCATACAGTAACAATGTATTGAATTCATTAATACTATACTTTGACGCTAAAGCTACAGTACGACTTCAAATTCTTAAGTGGCGCCGGCGTATATAAACGTCTCGATCAATCAAAGCGTTAATTGCCCCAGACGTATACACGCGTCTTTACGAAGTACGATCTTTTCTCTCTCTGTCACTACTATCCATAAAATAATTCCAAAGGCTTTGGAATGCAATAAAAGGACCTTGGTAGTGTTTGCGAAGGATTTACTTATTTCAGAACATTTGCTTATTTATTCCTTTTCTCTCCCCCCCCCCAATACATTACATAAGCGTGGCTACGAGGACAACGGTGACATTGTGGAGCGAATAGTGTAACTTTAAATTGGCAGTTAAGGGATTAATTATAAACCGTACAAATTAATAAGATAAGAGTTAATTTTTGTATATAATTTTATATATGACAAGCCCATGTTCTTAGTATTTTTAATTTAATTGTAAAATGCATTGTGCTGTACTGATTCATTTATAAATGTATTATGTCAGTATATATATGTGTGTGTTTTTATTATATCAGAATGTATTTTGTTTGTTTACTTTCAGTAAATTAACAATTTTTTAAAAATAATCTTTTGTTTTCGACTTTTCCATATGCTCTTGCCACCCTCGCACGCGTAGAGTTATTACCCCCCTCTAGAGGGGAACGCCCCACAATTTGAGAAAGACTGGATTAAATTTTCCTGCTGCATGTTTATGTCAGTCATAGTCGCAATATAATTTTTGATTTTAAAACATGATCAGAAAGCTAACTGTGTGAATATCCTGCCACCTCAAACATCAGTTTTTAATTATCAAATTAACTCCTATTCCTGAAGGAGTTTCCTTCTTTAAATAAGCGGTCGGCTTTTCGAGTTGCGAACGAGTTTCGATACCATTGAAGAATCGTCGTATACAGGAGTTGGTGCATGTTAAATCTGTCGTGGCTCAAAGTCCACACGTTGGCGTGGTGTAGTAGTTTGGAGAGGGGATGCTAGCTCAGGTGTCCTCCTCATCACTTGACTGTAGTTCAAAATTAAGAGGTTAGTTTCCAATAACCCTCGCGTTGCTTTAGTGTGCGACAATAAATTCTCACTCATTTTTTAGATAAGCACAAGATTTAAGACTACATGGTGTCTGACTCTGAGGGGATTGATCATGGTGGCCATGATCTTTCTTCTGCTGCCTTTAGTAAATGAGGATGGAGCAGCCCTGGGATGCCCTACTGCAGGGATGGTGAACCCGTGGCATGCGTGCCATGAATGGCACGGGGCACAATATTTTGGGCACGCCAGTGATCAAAATGATTTGTATTTTATTTCGAAATAACAAAGTTCACTATGAAGTATTACGAACAAACACGAGTGATTGGTCCCAGGGTGGCGGTGAGCACCTTTGCTTGTTATTGTTTTGCCTTAGTTACGTCGTAGACTACGGTTGCTTATGATGCAAAATTTGTCTACGCATGGCATAGTAAATTTCGCTGACACAACTGTATTTTCAAGTTTATTTGTGTTATATTAACGCTTTTTAACATTTAATATGGCGAGTTCAGCAAAAGAACAAAAATTGCAAGATAGTAAGTGTAACAGAGAATTTCAAACTTGGTGAATCTAGAGATACGGCATTATTAGTAAGGGCGACAAAGCAGTGTGTTTTATGCTCTGGAACAGTGATATGCAGAACAAATTCTGTAAAATCGTCGTCGCGGCATTCTGAAACAAATCACAAATGCTCTTGTCGAAAAAGTGAACTATAGCAAAAATAATTCATTGCTTATAAACCATTTGGCAGATGACTTCAATTCAGCGAGCATTCTACTAAAAGTAACATTTTAAAACCCTAATATAAGTCGTTTGTTATCCAATCTACAACTTACAAATATAACTAAAACATTTACAACTATACAGTACAAAAAGTAATTTTTCGTAGTAAATAAAAACTTTTGAGTTGTTAGTATTAGTTGTATTATGTTCCCAATAATTACATGTCAAAATTATTTGACGGCACTTCTAGACCTCATGAAACACTTCTTTAGAAAAAATGGCACGTCGATCCATAAAGGTTCGCCACCCCTGCCCTAGTGATTCTTCTGTATCTAAGAGACTTTCCCTTGCTACTATATTCCTTTGTTTCACTTAAAGAGTTTTGTCTAGATGATGTATGCAGAGAGTTGTAATTATTAGTAAATGTTTGTAGGGAGCTGTAATTATTAATAAATGTACGTAGGGAGTTTTAGAGTAACGAAAGAGAGAGAAAGTGTCTGTTTGTCCCAAGAGTCAATAAATCCATCCAACCGCAAGCTGGCCTATAATTCTACAATATCCTAAATCCCAGCCCTATGTGTAATGAACTTCTAATCTCTATTGAAGAAAAACTAGAATTAAAGATTTGTGAGAGATAATTGGGGAACCTTATGAGATGAACGTGCAAGAGCAAATATATTCCCAACATTTCCATAAACATATAGAGTAAAAAAAGGTAAAATAGCCATTTGGTATTCATAGGAATGTGCTTGCTGTTTAAATGGGTCGTTCAAAACTGAGTAAATATAAACGAATGATTTCAAACGAAATATTTCATTAGAGACCACGAGATGAAGAAGTCAATCCTCTCTGACTGAATTTTCATCAACAATAAATTCGTAAAAAATATATTTTAAAGTAGGGTTTCTAACCGGAACTGAACCGAAAACCGGAAAAAACAGTTGTTTTGGTAGGAATGAAAACTGGAACTTCACCCGAAAAAAAATATCAGTTTATTTAGGTTCTATATATCTGCAATTCTTTTGTTACTGGAGCCAACTTATCAATATTTTCTTATTTAACGTCAATCATATAATTATCATCATAACATGTACATTTTTTGTTTATAATTGAATTATATTTTTAGTACAAATAATAATACACATAAAATCAAATTATTCATTCTGAACTGACCTGAAAACCGTTATATTTGATTGAACGAATACCGGAACTGAACCGATATTTTTTTTTTTAGTTGAACCGGAACGAAAAATATTACGGTTTGAAGTCCTGTCTTAAAGTAAAAATCTTTCTAGCTGAACTCAAAAAAGATATCTCCTCACGTTGAGTGTCATGAAAGGTGGGAGAGTGCGTAATGTTATAGTGCCAGAGCTCAGGTATCGTCTTTCTTACTTGAACGTGGTTGAAAATTGCGAGGTATGTTGCCCATAGCATTTGAGCTGCTTCACACAGTACAATGCTTCGCGTAAGAGCAATACTAGCAAACTGAAAAGTACTAACACAAAGATTTAATAATCGAATGTTAACGGATTAAGGGGAGACGGAAACATCTATACAGACAATGTTAAATTGGCTGTTTTCGATGTACCTTTTCTCAAAATCTGTTATATGCACCTGCTTGAAATTTTTTATACAGTTAAAGTACACTTTTCTCATTATACTGAAATGAGCTTTAGCTAATTAAAAATTTATAAAATATTTTATGAAACATAGGGAAATTTGACCCATTTTTCACCTAAAAAAAATTGCAAAAAATAAATTTTTGAGTTTTTTACAAAAAGCTGATTTCAATATATATTAGCCATCATCATTAATATGTCATAAAATACTTAAATATCTGTGAACATAATTTTCCTAGAAAAGGTACATCGAACATCAAAATTTTACATTTTGAGATAAATGAACACACATTAATGTATAATTACTTTTTTATTAAAACATTCCTCCCCATACTCCAAATGATCTACTTTTTTTTGAATCTCATCATCCTGTCTCTTCCTTTTAAACATTTTCCTTTCCTAACTTCCTTTGTCTTTTGTAAACATGCCTTTAACAGCCTCTGTTTGTCGAGGCGCTCCAATGCCTGTACCGTGTAATCAATAGGCTCAATATTAAGGTTTCTCAAATTTCTGGTTTCGGTACATTTCCCATATAAATGATGAAATTGCATCCTATGTACCCAATGATAATACTTCTATTTGTACAAATATTTCATTCGGTACACGAGACCATATTACGTTATGTATACTTTTATTGGATTTTGTGTACCTCCATGTAAGCACTTTTCTCAGCAATTTAGGAAAAAATGTTTTGATTTCCATCATTCATTCAATTTTTAAGCAAAAACAAAATACTTTGTTTACATTTTTCGTGCGCGCGCGCGCCTTTTAAATGGGTGAAGCCCAGTTTTAATGATTATTTAAAAATAGGTTTTAAGGGCTTCTAATTACCCTAGAGTAAGGTAAGGTATTTTTAGAGGTGTTAAAATCTATACAATTTGAAAATATAAAAATTTCAAAATTGTCACATTAAGAAGATTTTAGGTTTCCAACACTCCTTAAGCTGTTTCAGTATGAATTTAAGAAGTAGCCTTAAATATACAGCCTAAAACTATTTTTCCATTTTTTTTTTTTTCTTCTTTTTTTTGCTATTAAGAAATTGAGCAGTTCTTTTCCAGTAAAATTACTTTTCCTCTTGGATAATCCATTAATTTTAGAAATTCCTAGTTTAAAAAGTTTCCGAGAAAAATGATCATGAAGGGTTTCGCACTTTTTTGTTACATTTTTGACCAATCCATTCTTCTAGTACATATTGTGATTAAATATTTGAACATCAATGGCGTTTTTGATACATCATTCTAAAATCATGACAGCCAGATGGTAAGGAAAGAATCTTATTGATATTTTCAGAATTAGCTCTTCCCATGATTCTACCAATGAATGAATGAATGGTGAATGAGTGAAAATGAACGTCGCACTGTTCAGCTACTCGTGGGCTTTTGGCGACCGAACTCGTAATTTTGAACCATTTTCAAGTGACGAAGACAGCACCTGAGCTGGCACCCCTCTGCCTCTGCCCTAACTACCACACCACACCAATGGGTGGACGTTTGAGCTCTAGACAGATTTAACGTGCATCGCACCCCTACACGGTGGGTTTTCAGTGGTTCTATGCGCGAACTCATAACACGCCGGTTACGAGTCCATTACCTTGACCACTAGGCTACCGCAGCCTATGATTATACCAAAGAAAATCATATAAATAAACGAGTCAAGTTGTTGCATGTTAAATCAAATTAAGTCTCAGTGTGTTATAAGACTAAGCAAAAAAAGCTTGCGTGTGAGGAGCCGATTGGAACATTATTACCATCATCGGAATGTAGCTCAAAATTAAGAAGCTTGTTGCCAATAGCCGACAGAAAGAGAGAGTTATATTAACTTCGCACTATAAGGTAACACGAGGGCGTTTGACAACGGTCCTCGTAATTTTGAATCTCAGTCAAGTGACGAGGATGACACCTGTGCTGGCTCCTCCCTCTCCTAACTACCCCACCACACCAATGGGAGGATATTGAGCCTTAACAAATTTAACAAGTATTGGCCCTCTGTACACAGTGGACCTTCAATGGCATCAAGACTCGAACCCGTGACATTCCGAGTTTGTGAACCAATAGCCTGCAATATAGTTGTAAAGCATTGTCATTAAAAAAAAAACGAAATTAGAACAAGAAGCTTAAAATAATGAATGAGCTCATTTCTTTCTCTGATAATTACCTTAGCACTTGTATTTTCTCTTGAAATACGAATCTAAGTTTGCCTTCTATCTTATTGACGTTTTAAAATGTAAACTACAACTGTAAAAGTTTGGTTGTTTTAGAGCACTAGTAGTAAATAAAAGAGTGACGTATTCGGCCTGAGAATTATAACTCTTATTTCCCCCTAATTTTACATTTGTTTGGCTACTGAAGAGAAAAGCTGTATTCATAATAGTTATTGATATTACTCACTTAATTTATGTTATTCATATAGTTCATATTTATTGCAAATCATTCCTCTACCCGCATAAAGTTTTTAAAAATATTTTTCCTAATTTCACAGTATTTCACGGTTGAGTTTTTAAGTATTTCTTGTAAAAAATGCTGATAAGACAACACAGCTATCAATTTATTGCTTTTAATACAAATTTGCACATTTAAGAAAGAGGATAGAATCAGGCGTCAGTTATTGTCGCTATTTGTTAAATCAGTCTCTTTACACGGATTCGTGCGCAAAAAAACGAAATACTCCGCTCTTTGCCTACACTTAACCATCGAACGATGTTGATAAAAAATTGAGCATGTCACACGAGAAGTAATTTGAACATTATTTCCCAAAGCAAAATCACCTGCACGCAAAACTGCACGCTTGGGGAAAAATGAAGTAAAAGTAATAAAGAGTACGGGGGAGTTTTTACGCCTAAAAACAATTTCGACTATTATACCGGCCATTTTTCCACCGCTTTGGCGCACTCTGCTTCTCATTACACGCAGCGCTTGGCATCCTTACAGCTCCGTATACTTTGCTGACTTCACAAAGAACGGCGAGAGAAAAAGATAAAGATAAAAAAAATCTGGAGAGAGAAGAAATATATTTTTTTATTCGCTATAGCATTTGTGAAAGAAAATCCCCCATTCCCCGTCTGGCACTAAAGCGAGCCCCCTTAAAAAAATTATATATTTGCAAAAAAATTTTAAGAAAAGCATGGCCTACCTCTTTGGCGTGCGCCATCTGTTTCATTACGTTGCACGGCAGCCGCCAATTAAAGGTGCCCCTGGTACTTACTTGGCTGTCTCTTACGAGGCGCTTTAGCATGTCATATTCTTTCCTTGTACCTTTTATTCCCATCTCCTCTTTTTGCCTCTTCCTTCTCTCACTTTCATTCGCTCGATCCTCATCCCGAGCTTCTTCATACTCCCCCCTATCCCATGTGTCTGTCACTCATTCGCTCCTGCCTCTCTCTCCATTTTCGGGCTGGAGCCATGGCGTCACGCAGCGTTTGAGGCTATAATGGTGTTTTGGAAGCCACCCGAGGGAGAAATTCTCTTCACTCTTCTGTCTCTATTAGTGCGGGAGCACCTCTTTTTCTTTTTTCCTTTTTTTTTGAACGATATGCTTTTCTTTCTCGTTCGTTCCCGCCTGCACTCGCTGCCTCCCCCCTCCCAGCCCTCCTTTGCAAAGGAGGGGAGCGACAAAAAATCATTTATTGGTCTTTGGATGAACCCGCCTTAACCATTTTCTGTTCCGCGTTTCGCCTATACGTGTAACTGCGGTGTATATAATTATGTGTGACGTTTTATGCGATAGAACTAGCTCGTGTGAAACGGAAGCGAGTCAACTACTCCGATGTTCCGAGCCTCGATTAGACTTCGTCGATCGTTTACCAATAAATACGGTACACTCGACCCATCTGGATTCATATCGGGAAGGATAGACACTATAATCCTTTTGAAGCATCCATTTTTCTTATTGTCTTTTATAAGTAAACATTTATATGATTTGATTACTTTATAAATAATTGAATTCTTTCTGTGTTCAAGTGACGTAATTTTTTTCTGAAAATATTAAGAACAGAATGGGTCAAAAATTATTTACCTACTTACTTAGACGTTTATTTAGTGGTTACCACGTGATTAATTATTTCATTTAATTAAGAAAAAAACAATTTGAATGATTTAGACCAGTGATTCTCAAAGTGGTCTATATAGGCCCCCAGAGGTCTATTACGACCTAAAAGGGGTCAACTCCAGCGAAAAAATAATTTGGGGGTCCATGAGGTGTAAGTGGGGATCTACGATAGTGACTCTCATTAAACTAGACCGTGACTTTAGTCTTAAAAGAAAATTTAATCAAGTGGAAGCCGACTTTTACCTATTAAGCTGATTTATTTACTAAATTTAATTAGGTAAATTTGCCCTTACAAGAGGACAGCATAAATTTTATTAAAGCAAGAGCCATTTCAACGTTTTTTTTTTTTTTTTTTTTTCGTAACTAAGCTAAAGAAGCATAATACTGGAGATCCCGAATTTTCTCAATTTGTCCCAGACGGTCTATCAGGATGTTTTAACCTAAGTTCAACATTTAATTATCTTTTATTCAGATTTTGAAACCAGGTTTAAGAATGCTTTGAACATGGTAATGCCACAGTAGGCAATGAATTCATATGGTCTTATTGAAAAAAAATGTAACATTACAATAGGAACTGATGGGAATAAGCATTAACGAAGATCTTAAAGCTTAGAAAAGAAGGTCAGCAATTTTGGCTTTAAAAAGACACAAACCTGTTATTTGTCCCGAATCATGGAATATCGTGAGAAAGTTTTTAATTGCTTTTCCTAGTGAAGAGTTTCAGCACGGCTGACAATCTCGAAACAAAAAGAGAAAGAAAGAAAACTGGACACTATTAACAAAGGTGATGTAAGGTTAAACCTGACAAGATTGATCCCAAATGTTGAAAACTTGTTATTGCAGACCCAGATTCATCCCTCACATTAAAATAATTTGTTTGTTGCTTATTTTATGTATTAATTAACATTTAATTTATAATTAATTAACACATGTGCTTTTTAAGTTTTAAATACTACATTTCTTTGCAGTTAGAATTTAAATCTTTTAAAGTAGTAGTAGTGACAGCTGTCAAAAAACATTTAAATTGATAAATTTGCAAAAATTCAATATTAATTAAGCGGGGGTCTACCCCATACCGAAAAACATGGCAAGGGGTTTATGAGCCAAAAAAATTTGGGAACCTCTGATTTAGACAATTCTAACAGTAATTTAATGAAAATGCAACTGGAAGTAAATAACTTTGTCTATACATGTTAAATATGACTTTTCTTTAATGTGAAAAGCGCAGAAATCTCAAAATTTTTTATTACTTTCCAACGCACTATCTTAATGTATACTTTGTAGTTTTTGTGTGTGTATGGAATTAACTTTTAATTGTATTCGTTTTCGGACTTTTCAATATTGGCAACTTGTAATAAAATAATTAAAAGTAAAATAAATTTAAAATATTGCTGTTAGATGAAATTTTGCATGCAATACGTATGACTTTTATCACTTTGTATTTAACAAGAAGTTGAAAAGTAATAAGAAATAGGAGTAGCCTTATCTTGAAGGTCTTGAAGGGAATAATATTATATATAATGATTTTGTAAGCTTATAGATGCAAACTTAATGAAAAATATCAATGACTATTAAGCTCTTAAATCCTTTGTATCTATTTAATGATACTTTAGTAAAAAATTTGAGAAATACAACCTCTATATAAATTATGTGTTTTCCCAACTGTACATTTATATGTTCCTTAAAATTTAGAACAGGTAAATATGAAAAAAACGTCTTGAAAACTGTGTTATAGCAACTAATTTTCTTTGCCCTCTGAATATTTTTAGAAAACAGAAGCAGTATATATGATACAAATGGCTCAACTAATTGCTTAACTTATTTCTTAAATTTGGGCATTCAGCAGTGGAATTTTATACTATTCATCGTAATAAAGAAATGACCTGTTACATTAAAATAAACTAGAAGAGTATAAATAATTACTAAACAAAATTAATTAAAATTACATTTAAAATTTTTCAGTACTTCAAAACGAAATATCAGTGGGAAAATAGCGCTGGCAAATATGAAACAGAAAAAATAATGAGGTTTTATCATATATTGTTGAAAATAATTAAAAGAATGAATACAATTATGTTTTTCTGGTTCATCCTTGTTATAATGTTAATTAGCTTTCTAACTACTATAATATTTTATAAATATGCAACTTAGCAAGTTTTTTTTCTTTCAGATATGCCAAAAGATGAAGTAAAGACATGATGAAAAAATTAGCTCACTTGACGCTTTAGTAAATGCAAAATATGCTATAAACAAGGAACTCTTAATTGAGGTACAGAAAATGTATTTAAGGATTTTATGAGATCAAACCTTTACCTTTATTTTTTAGTGACAACCAATAAGATAATAATTTTTTTCTTGATTAAATGTATGAAATAAATTACAATAGTATTAATTGCATCTCTCTCATCAAAATTACCAAACCGTAGTTCAGTGTTCTATATAAATTCAAAATAGATTACAAAAACTTCACATTTGTTATGCTTATAATAAATAAAATTAAACTGAAAATGTTGTATAAAAATGAATACATTAAAATAAAACATTAGTAAATAATCAAAAATAATTGTTCTGCAACTCTAAAACGAAATGAATTCAAATAATTCAATCAGCCAATCATCCATATTAAAAGATTGCAAACCACTTGAATTGCAAAAAAGTGCAATGTATGCTATAGACCAGGGGTGTCGAACTCGCGTCCCGCAACAAACATTTTTGTGGTCCTCCCAATATATCGGTACACACTAATGTATAGTAAAGTTTTAAAAATTTCTCCCGAAATTGGGAATATAGTAATAGAGAAGAAATGCCAAGCGTCAGGACATAAACACTAAATTTTTCTTGTTTTTCAATTCCTACTATTAGTTCACTTTCTCCCACATATATTTATTTATATATATACATTGTTCAATTTTTTAATTGTTAGTAAAATCACTTTTATTCATCCACTGAAGTTTAAATACATTTTTTTAAGCTTGTAGTGGATGACACTTGATGTTAATACAGTTTTTTCAAACATTAACACATTAATTAAATTTCATTTTTTAATTTAAAATTTATTATGCGTTATTTTTGCTACAGATGGTGCCAATAAGTTTTTCTAGCGAAGTAGGAATTAACTTAATTTTTTTTTACTTTACTTGCTTTATATATATGTTTGTTATATGTATTATTCGAAATAAACCTACATTTCTATTAATACTTATTTATTTATTTTGCGGCTCACCTAAAGTTAAACCTTGTTTATTTGGCCCAAGTTAGTGTTTAAGTTTGATACCCCTGCTATAGACAGAGAGCTCTTAATCGAAGTTCTGGAGAAGTAACATGGTTTAATTTGTGTGTGCTCTTATAATAAAGAGCTTTGCATTCATTAGACAAGGTATAGTGGTTAGCGACGCTGACTGCTGTGCCGTTGGGCCTGGGTTCGAATGCCGGAAAAGACGTGGTTGTTTGTAAATGTATAGTGCCTTAGCGGGATGGGGGTACTTTAAATAGCCGTCGTGCCACAAGTCCTCTTGTGGGGTTAGTGGAAGGGGAAGAGAGGTGGGAGGCCCCTGACCACACCCCCAGGGTGCTCTTCCTCCCAATTGGGATGAAACCGAGCTAAATCGTTCTGTCACCTGTACGGTGCTCAAAGCTAAGGCTAACGACAGACGTCACTTAGCCCTTTACCATGATGAATTTCGTGGGCCTTGATCCGGCCTTTTCCAATCAAGTGGCATTAGCAACAACAACAACAAAATGAATGTAGAATTAATATTTAAGTAATAGTGCATATACACATTGCTATATTAGTCCAGGCCAATCAAATTTTTAGTAAAATCCAAAGTTGCAGCTATAACTTTCTCGTACAAAGATGTATTATTGATTCAGTAATAGAAATAATAGGCCAAAAACTATTCTCTCAAAAGAAGTGTTGAAGATACCCTAGGAAAAAAAATCCACCTTTTTTACGCTTATCGTTCATAAAGCGCAAGAAAGTGCTTTAATTGTCTTAAGTCCCTCAGATATTTACTCTTTTCTTATTCCAAGTGATATACTTCACCTGTTCTAAGTATCTTCTTCTTTGAAAGCTTTTATCCATTACTGCAACAAGGAAAGAAGACATTTGAACATTAAACGAAGAACTCAATTGCGAAGGATCATCTGTATACCCAGTGCTTCCTCTTCTCGTAAGACAATCAAAGTATTTACAATGACGTGGAAATCGACTCGCAAAAGAATAAGCTGCAATTAGGAATTCATCGCTAATTTATCACGGCTCCATTATTTCCTCGACCGGATTCACGCGAAGTCATCTCCCTTCTCTAGTTTCCAATTCCTCTCTCATTTCCATAAGCTCACCTATTACTGGAGCTCTGTCGCCAACCGAAAAGATTCCTGAAATTAAACCTAGTGAAGCACATGTTTAAATGGAGGCCCATTAATTGCCATCCAATAAGCTTCCGCTTCATCACCACTAAGAAGCGAATATTCCTTGTTCCACATTTCGCAGCCACCATCAATTTTCGGTTTCACTCTTTCGTTCGCTCCTTTTCTCTTTTGTTCTCCGTTGCACTAGAGATAATGATCTCTGATGCTACGCTGCTAAAAGCGCTCGGAGATTCCACCGCTAATACTGATTGAATACACTCTGGGCCGCTATAATTCCATTATCGGCGGAGAAAGAAAGAGTCTTTCAACTCCTTTGTGGAAAATTCTCAAGATACGGAGACTTGCCCCTTTCTTCTATCTGACCAATGATTACTTAGGGATTGAATTTAAATGTGGTGGCGTATTTTTAGGCAGCTAATGGTAATTTCATAATTAACTTACCATGATTACCAACGAGTTCTCAACAGATCCATGAATACTAGTTTTAAAAGGTAATCACAAATTACTTAAGGTTACCTTCCGATCCTTTCAAGATCAAACAGTAGTAGTAAAGAAATAACCAATAAGAACAAAATCTAAAGCCGTATTTACAGAATATATAAACTTCTAAGGAAGTTGAACTCTTTAAATTATGACTGAATTTAAAGTACTTTAAAAATTACACAAAATCAATTATTGAAATTCTAAAACTTTTAAGAGCATTCCTTATAAAGTATTTAAACAAATACAACTATATTCTCTGAGTTCCAGTTCAAGTAAAGTATCCCAGAAGATGGAAAGATTTAATCCGGAATCGCATTTTAACCTCAGCTTTTTGGAGCATATGTGAATTGACACAATGTTATAAAAAAATTAGTTAAAACCTTTTTTTTTTTAAATATTTATTTTTAAATTCTTAAATATGCTATAAAAAATAGGAAATCCACACTTTGATAAGTAAAAGTACTTTATATTAAAAATAATTACTCATTCAATTTTGCATTATTATAAGACACAATAACTACAAAACAAATTATGATCTATTTTTGCTTTCTTATCTTTTTTTTTTTAAAGTGGTGACATTTTTTTAAAGAAAGCTTGAAGTTGAGGCTTTTAAACAGATTCCTATTATGTCGGTCAGCTACTGTCTTGTTTTGTCTGTCTTGATAAAAAAATAACTTCAATTTATAAAGCTTTCCTTCCAATGGTCCTGTCTATATGAATAATATTTATAATATATTAATATATGATGTTAATTAATAATACACTAGTTTCTAAATATCGCTATTAGACTGATGTTCAAAATTCCAAATAAATCAATTCGAACTTCCGAGAATTTTACTTAGGATATTTTTGGTTATTTGTAAAATGGGGATGGCATTAGTTTCTTCATACGCATAACTGAAAACAGTTTCTAAACCACATTTAATACTTTTTTTTTATTTTTTTATAGAAATGTGAATATTTTAAAGCTTCTACAACTTTATGAATCATAGATATTGTACTTTGTTATAACTGTAGAAGATATTCTTTCTTTTTTTTATCGAAAAGAAAAAAACATTTTTTTAAAAATTTTTTGTTTCCTCTTCATTAAAAAAATTATTTATAAAATATTGTTTTATTCTTCTCTTAAAAAATAATGCAACCAGTGTAGATGACTTACAGCAAAAATTTGAAGACTGATGGGCAAACAATTGTAATATTCTATAACTGCGATTCTCAAACTTTTTGTCATCGTATTCCTTAGCTGAAACGAAGATCAAACTTACTTCAAATATAGAATATTCCTAAATGGCTTTAATTGATGCATTCTTTGGATATTCTTTTTCAGCTCTCTCCTAACCCTTAAAAATATTTTCAAACTCCTAAGATTTCATGTATCCATTGCTTTAGAACAGGGGTGTCCAACCCTCGGCCAGGGGGCCGCATGTGGCCCGCCTCAAATAATTTTGCGGCCCGCGAGATACTTTACAACTTTACAAAATTCGACGATTTTGTGCAATATTTTTTGTTTACAGTTTTTTTTAAAAAAATAATAATAAATCCCATAACTGTTATTATTTTATCACGTTGTTTCTGTTACTGCGAATCTCTCTTTTGTTTCCAAATTGAAATTTATCTAACATAAATCGTGCTCAAACTTAAAGCACGAAAATCCGCAACATCAATTACGATACGCAACAACTACACATGCATTGAGATCGACTTGCAAAAACTAAGTCCCCACCCCAAGCCCTTGAATTTTTTTTCCGATTTATTATAATTCTAAGTATATATAAGTAAAATTTAATTAAGTACTTGTGATTAATGATTAATTCTATTAATTAGTGCTAATTATTTATTCAATAATTAGTTTTTTACTGTTTTTTTGTTCCCGAAAATCGACAAAATCAAAAGGAGCATGATACAAGAATGGTGGACTTTCGACCCGGGAAACCCCCCTTGAAAAATTCCTGTGTGTGCTACTGATTATTATTACTATACTATCTATGTTTCATACTTGAAAAAAACAATGAAAACAATAATAATATATCAGTCTGTTTTAAATTTTCACTCCAACAATTGTTTGTAATGGATCCACAAATCTAATATAAAGATATATATTTTTATATGCCCGTGGGACTGTAAAGTTCTTCCAAAGTGGCCCGCGAGGTCATTTGGATTGGCCACCCATGCTTTAGAACAATTATGATAAATATTTATAATGTACATTTATTTTTATCTCAATTACCTAATTATTATTATTATTATAAGAATTGACTTCATTATATTGGTTTAAATGGAATCATGAATTTTTGAAACCTTTATATTTTTAAACTTATTTCAAAACTATCAGTTATTCTGCTTTTTTTTAATTCAAATTTTCTTTTGATTTCCAACAGACTTTCCAAATGAAATCTTTTAAAAAGAGTCTTTTGCTGAATATTAAGAATTAAACAAGGATTGACAAGGTGTTTTTTTTTTGTATATTTTTATGGATTATACGCGCATATATATGTAATTCTTAACAACGAAAATTAATTACCACTGAGAGACGAAATTTAAGAAAATGAACCTTAATTTTAAATGTGTCGTACAATGTTAAAGCCATTAACAAATATCTTTTCATTTATATTTTAAATTATTTAAATTACGGTTTCTTACAAATTACTTCTTTATTCCTTCTAATACAAATTCTTATTCTGATTTCTTTTTTTTTACACGAGCTGTGAGTAACTCAATTAATTCTAGAAGGAAAGATGTGGATGATTTTATTTGGCATGAAAGTATGAATGAGGGCAATTAGATATTTGAGGAATTTGTTTACGTTTCATCCGTTTGACAGATTGACCATCTTGACTCAATAAGAGTCAAAACAGCTGAACGTCATTTCATGCCCTGTAAAAACAAGTTTGAAGTGAAAGGAAACTTAAACCTTGGAAAAGAAACTTTTTTTTTACTAAAAAAAAAAAAAAATCAGTGCAATTTTTTTCCCTGGAAAAAGTTACAAAACAACAATTTTATAAGAAAAAATCATTACTAATACTCTTAAAATTATAAACTAATCGTGTGTAAAGTTTCTCGCATTAAGGATGTAGAAAAAATTAACTGAAAGTTTGGATGATTTTTAATCGTAAATAAATATTGAACGTAAATCAAATGAATGAGACGATGTTATAAGCAATGAGATGATCATATATTACCTTGTACTAAATGATTGCTTGTACTCTTTCTTCAAAAAAGTTTTCTTATAAAATAATTTAGGTTTTCAAGTATGCAAAGCTATAAATATAAACTGATTTTGTTAATTTGCTAATTTTTATCTTTATGGGGTTTTCTCTTGGATGTGTTCGGAGTTGGAGATAAGTTAAAATGGTAACGCGTTGTGAGGGTATAATTAAATGTTTTGACAGACGTTTAAATACATATGAAATTAAATTTTCTACATTAAATAAGTAGATTTGTTCTATTTTCCTTGTTAATTTTACTCACTTATTAGCATTAGTACAATCAATTTTAATTTTCTAATAATTATGACTTACTTCTACTCCCCTTACTCCTTTCCCTACAACCCTGTAATATAGACAAATTACAACCCTGTAATATAGACAAATTACAGGTGAAGATTTGCTGGTCTAAAAAAAATGTTTTAATCTGCAGTTTTAGTTCTAAGGATAAGAATTTGTTATTGTACTACTGTGGCTAACTTATCTTTGACTTATACTGTCTATATATAGTTATACTACTGTTTCTATTTTGGCTCTGCTTACTTATATAATTATAGCTATTTAGTAAATATGTTACCGTTAAAGTGCATAATTCAGTTATTTCATAAAATAACTAAGTATTTCATGGAATAACTAGACAAGTCAGTTAAAGTATATAATAGATGAACAATTTCATATTTTACCTAGTTATTCTATGAAATAACAAGATATTCCATGAAATAACTAAAGACAGACCGTGAAAGTGAAAAATGAACAATTTCAAAGATGTTTTTATAAATTAATTGATCATAAATAGCTAATTTCTCTTGAAAAATACATTTTATTCCTTTTGCGGATGAATAATTGATAAATAATAAGGGCAAAGCAGAGATGATATAATTTATTATATTGCTCATATTACTATTAGTTGAACAGAAAAGGGGACAAAAGAATATGTTGCAAAAATAGGTTATATTTAAATATTATCAACAAAAACACATGCTGCAAAAAAAAAAACTGTTGCTTCATGAAAACATTGTGTGTAAACCTTTTAAAACAAAAATGTAAGAGAATATTAATTAAAATTTTATGAGATATCTTTATTTTACTTTTCATTATTTATTAGAGAAAGAATTGCTATGATGACACTTTAGATTGAACTGTATATTATTTTTGAAACAAGTACGCTGTTTAGTATTACACATTTTTTTTACACGAGCACTTTTTAAATTCTTGTGGAGTACCGCAGCTTTGAGTTGCTGCAACAGATCAAAGAGTTGGGTCAATATTTGGAACTTCTTCAATGGAAATTAATTCCCACTAACATATACTGAAGTGATATCTAGAGTAAAATTGTTTTATTTCGCTATGCGAACAAATTCTTCCCAAAGCAGCTATAACCGGTTCAAAGAACTTTCGAGTGTCGTATTTCATACCTTAACGATTAAGTAATCATTATTCTATAGAATACCTAGTTAAATCGGGGAATTCAATAATTTTATATACTTTAACTGACTGATCTAGTTATTTCATGAAATACCTAGTTATTTTAAGAAATAATGGAATTCACACTTTAAAGGTAACATATATACACTCATGGACAAAAACAGTAGCGCACCAAGAAGAAGAAAGGAATTTTATGAGAAAATGAGACGAAATTTTACATATATAATGACTACTTTGATATAAGTAAATGATAAGAAAATCAAAGAAAAAGAATCATTTATTTCAGAGAAAAAGGTAAAAGAACGGAAGATTTAATACCCTGTTGAACCCCCTCTAGCCCGAATGCACGATGCGATACGATCGGACATTGAGGCATACAAGTTCTGTATGATGTCTTGAGACATTTCGTTCCATATTTGTTGTAACCTTGCCTCTAGTTCGCTTAAACTCGTGGGATGCCCAACTCGCCTTCCCGAATGATCCCAGATATGATCGATTGGAGACAAATCTGGGGATCGGGCAGGTCAAGGAAGGGTAGTAACAGTGCGAATACAGTCTTGTGACACCCTTGCCGTGTGAGGCCGAGCATTGTCTTGTTTAAAAATGACTCCTGGGAGCCATTGCATGAGTGGCAACATATGTGGTTGCAGGATGTCATGGACATACTGCTGGGCTGTCATGGTGCCGCTGATCAATACTAGGGGTGACCCCGTGTAATGTAGGCAATGGCACTCCATGCCATCCCACCAGCTGGGGGAGCGGTGTGTCGCTGTAAAGCAAAGGCAGGATTGAGACGTTTACCACGGGGTCTCCACACACGAACACGATTGTCATCACTGCTGAGATTGAATCTAATCTTGATTCATCGCTAAAGATGACCTGGTTCCATTCCGCTGCAGTACAGTTTCCTTGTGTACGGCACACACTTTAAATGGAGGCTTCGATCGGTGGCAGGGGTAGCACGCGTAAGGGGCGTCACGATCCCAAATGTCCTTCAGCCAGACGCCTTCGTATGGTTCGAGAAGACACAGGGGCCCCTAGTGAAGGCGCTACATGTGTTTGGATGGCGGCCGATGAAGCAGTTGGCTGTACGCGTGCATTTCTTACGATGTGGCGGTCTTCTCGATGACTGGTCTGTAGAGTGCATCCTAAGCCTTGTCTTCGTGTAAATGACATCTCTCGGATCCACTGGTCCCAACACCTCCTCACAATACAATCAGAGTGGCCTAATTGACGAGCTACTCACCTAGCTGACCACACAGCCTCCATCATGCCGATGATTCTCCCCCTCTCAAACTGCGACAGCTGCTCATATTGTCATCGAAAAGGGCGTATTGGCATGTCTACCTCAGCTCTTCTTTTGTAAACGATTCAGCACACTCAAACAAGCTTTGGTTACCTGCTTTATACTCCACGGAGAACAACGTTCAATGCCCTCTACCTGCTACACGTAATGCGCAATCACGCTGCAGTTCTAATCATTTGCATATCTCCCTGACATGTACCTTCATGCCAAGTTTCGTTACGCTCTCGCAATTATTTCTTGGTGAGCTAATTTTTTTGTCCATGAGTGTATATATACATAATAATTTTCTCTAATTTATAATCCTGAATAACATTTTAGTTTGTTAAAAGCGCGAGTTCTGATCTTCAGGACTCGCGCGTAAATTAATTATTGCTTGCTCTCCTGACGGGATTTAATCATAATCGTAAAAATTAACGGCTCTCATTTTTAACAGTAAGATTACATCAGAAACTATTGAACTATAGCTTTCCACCAATCGTAGTCTCCGCCTATTGAAATCTCGCGGAATTGAGAGACTTCCTGTTGCCGCTTCTTATAAATAGCCAGGACTCTGAAAACTTTTTTTTTGTCCCTTTGTATTTGTCAACCTGTTCTGTTAATGTCTGCTGCTACTTTGTTGTGTTATGTTGCTTCTACTTTGTATTTCGGATAAGTGTGTGCATGTAAAATAAAAACGGGATATCTGTCCTCAAAAACATGCCTCATCAATTCAACAGCTCTGAAAAGTGTCTAATCATGGAAATAATGAATAAAGCCTTACCATTTCCTCAAACTATGTCATATATATATATACTAGCGGACCCGTACACATATTGTCCTGTTCACATATCTTAAATTCAAAAATTCAAAAAAATTTTATGAATAAGCTTTAATTATCTGGACCGTTTTGATGAAAATTTGAATTAAAAAGTTATTACAAAATCTAATTTCATTACATATACAGTTATCACAATTCGATCAATCGATAGCGTGTGAGTATGTGTATACTATGAGCGAAGTTAAATGTAGAGGCTGTGTGAATAAAAACTTTAACTTATTTTAATTAAAGGTGAAAAAGTTGAGACTCAAACTATCTTATAACAGGTATATTTATTAAACTGTACAAAAGCTTAATTTATCGTAATGCCATTGGATGTACAATTTTTTTGGTTAATCCTTAAGGGGTATAAACAAATAAATTTGATGGTTTTCCAACTCTGGAACACGCAACGTATAATTGACCGTGAGAAAAGCACGGATTTTCTGAATTTAAGCCATGAATCTTCATGGTTTGACCTTGTGACTTATTAATAGTCTTAGCAAATACCAAGTGAATTGGAAGCTGTAAACGTTTAAATGGTATAAGTGAATCTGAAGGAATCATTGGGATCCGCAGTAGAAGTACAACTTCACCTTGAAATTTTCCACACACATACACACACACAAAAAAAAGGAAAATCGCTTAAAAATTTAATCTTAAAAAAATCTAATGCAAATTTCGAAAAAAACTCTTCTTAGAGCACATCATTAGGACCTATAGTAATTATGTGCCAAGTTTTGTATTTCTGGGTTGCTTAGAAGTGAAATACACACACAAACTCTTTCTTTTATTAGTATAGATTTCCGATAAGAAATAATTTTAAATAAAAAAAAGTCGATCTGCTTAGGAGGAGTTTAGTCACATACACAAACACAGAAGATTTTTATGTATAAAGATATACCGTATAGTGGCTTTTCTTGCCGCCCATTAGCAGAATAAATAGCACAAAGGGGTAAAACAATTATGTGTTTTAAGGTTTTTAATTAATATCTTCTTAACTAATTGCGATATTAGACCAAATTGTGAATCTAAATCATTCTCGAGTACACTGGAACAGACACAAAAATTTCATCAAAATCGGTCCACCCGTTTAGGAGGAGTTTAGTCACATACACACGCACAGAAGATTTTTTATATATAAAGATATATATATATATATGCATGTGTGTAATAAAATAAATATCTTATTTCATAATGACAACAATTTTCTTGTTCTTACTTTTAGTATTTTTTGTAATAAAACAAGTTAAAAGATATATGCACTACTGTCAAACGTAATATATTTTTACAATATTCATCATATATTTTAATAGCTTTTCTTGATGGATGACGCATTCATTAGTGTAGATAAATGTTCCACTTCAAACTAATCAGGATAAATTTTGATATTTAAGCTCAAACTATTCGGAATATCAATACAAAGCCCTATTAACAAAATGAATTTCGCTGGAGTCATCGGAGAAGCCATTATGTTTGAGTATCAATAGATCTTTACTTCCTCCTTTAGAGTAACAGAAACGGGAGTTGTCCACTCTTTGAAAGCCACGGATATCATAGGACAGGATCTCTCGTAAAGGTTCGTTGATACAAGAGGAACTTTGAACGGCAAGTGTGCCACGTCTTTGTTTACTGATTCGCAAACCGCTCTTCCGCTGCCAATTTTATGTAAGATAACTAAGGAAGACCCCTTCTCTTTTCAAATGGAGTTCATTCAGTTGCCAGTTGACTGGGATCTTTTAAGGGGAGATTAGGGGCAAGCTGGTGCATAAGTACAAGATTCAAACGTGTATATGTTTATCTAGTCGTTTAACAATGACTTCCCTTTATTCAAACAATAGCGCTTTTGTTAGATTGAAGGGGCGTAGACAGAAAATTAGTATGAGGAATTCCGAATCACAAATTTACGAAAAAATTAATTTGATGGATATATTTTTTTCTTTGCTAATTATTTTTACTTATTATTTTACTTTGATTTATTAATATATGTAAATTAATTGCGCAAATATTTTTAATAAAACAAAAATAAACTTGTTATAATTAAGCTCAATTATTTTAACTGATGTCTTTCAGTAAAAATACATTAAGGCATAATTATTTCTCGATATAATATTGCATAAATTTCATTTGATATGAATGAATGCTATTTCACCAGTAAGTATATAAATTGGTTTAAATTATTATAGCTTGATTTGTTCTGATGAAAAGTTCATACAAAAATAAAATATTAATTAACAATTATTTGAATTTGTTTTTGGATGGAAAAATTACTTTAACGACTACAAGATGATTTTTAATTTTATTTAAAATTCTTGATCTATTATATCAAAGTGATCAATTTTTACAGCTACGTTATTGTTGTTTTTTAATTAAAGAAACTAAGCAAACACATCTTCATTTTTTTTAATTAAAAAATTTGATCTCCCTTTTTTTGTCAAGGTGCTATAATTTTCTGACTACAGCGCATTTAGTTTTTAATTTAAAGTGACTTTTCGACGTTTGTAATTTTATTATTTGGATAAAACATTTGGCATAAATTTAAATATTATTAACATATTTATGTAAAGACAAAATAACCATTGCCGTTGTAATTTATTTTATTACCACATTGTGCATTTATAAATTCTATAAATGCTGACTTTAATCTATTTGCTTAGGTGCTTAATGTTAAATAAAGTTGTTTGAAATAATTTAATAACTTATTTTTTGAAACACATGCGAGTCAGACACAAGATAATAAATGTTCATGTATAAAGGGTAAAACATCAGAATTGTGCTTAAGGTAATGTTGGTTAGTAAAAATGTAATTCCAGAAAAGAATGAAAAAAAAATCCTTATGTTATTGAATGAATAAAGTAACTCTTTTGCTTAAACAGTATATGCGTGTTTGAGGAGCGAGTGAGTATATGCGTGTTTTTTTTTTCTAAGAGTTTGTTGGTACACTACATTATGTTGAATTCAAAACACATAATTTTGTTTTTATCAATTCATCGTAACTTTAATCTTGGCAAACTTTTAGATAAATTGTAACTTCTGTTTTTATGAACAAAATATATGCTTTTGATACATATTGAGGCGAAATATTAATAAATATTTTATGCTTTGAAAAATGTTTTAGAAATATTAAAAAATAAATATTCAATTAATTGTCTTTCCCCTTAAAACTTTTCCATTGGGAAGAGTATCTAAAAAGCTAAAAAGTACCTAAAGAGCACATTATACTTTAGGGAAAATTTTTAGTAAAAAGAAAAGTCCTCACTTTTTTTATTTTTATTTTTGTAATTATCTTTTGTACTTGTACGTCAGGGTTTGTTTAGTCTGTCACAGATGTTCTAAGATGGAAAAAAAGTGTTGTTCGTGTTGATACTAATTTGTTCCTTTCTTAGGTATTTTTAATTTTTTTATTATTCTCTATTTCATTTTATAAAGGATTCACATTTATCTGCTGTACTAAATTCGACCGTTTGTCGAAATTTTAAATAATTTATTAAGCAGTTCGTATCTGTAGTAAAAATAATAGCTTATTTCAAACTATGTATATAAAGAATAAATAAATTAATTCCTAGTAAGAATGCAAAAAGTAACAGCGCTTATTTCCATTTTATTGCTAAAAATGATTCTGTTTTATTAATGTTTTATTAATCAATTTTTCAACACAAATAACTGAATTCAAAATTTTCAAATTTACACTTTTCTAAAGTTATATAAAAAATTCATTCTTTTTGCCAACAGAAAAATAAAAAGGAAAGCAATGCAAAATTAAAGTATTCCCCGCATTAATAAATTTTTCTTAGTTCTAGAATGTATGCGAGTGTGTCACTTTAATTCACGTTGTTATATATATATATATATCCTTTTTCCATTTGTAATAAACATGTATTATATAATATTATTAATTATAATAAGCAAGAAAATTCTGTTTTACATATACAATGTAAACCTCACACATACGTTCCTAAGTAGTTTTTAGTTTTTCACTCTTTGTCGTATAATTAAGAAATAACCCATTTTTTGTAAACAAAAAATAAACAAAGCCTGGTATTTGCTAATGAAGTAATTGCAAACAAAAAATAAGCCAAAAAAATGCTGATTAAAGACCAAGAGACAAATTTTCAATCTAGGAATGTTAAAGGCAAATGCTCATCTCAATAATTGGTAACAGAAAACTGTTTTTTTAAGTGCCGCATTTTTTTCTATCGGGAGCACAAATCTCTTTAACAAGCCCTTGTCTAAAAAATAAGCGATCGTACTACCTACACTATGTGAGGTCATCTCACGTTAACCGGAACAATTTTCCAGACCTTACAAAAACTTCAAGTTTGTTCAAAAATGGCGGTAGATGTCTTAAAAGACATGATATATTACATATGACTTAACGCTTCAATGACATGTTCCGTGCACCACCTTCTTTCTGACGAAGATCTTAGACAACCGACACAAAGGTACCCTTATGAAGCCCAATTAAAATTGGTTACCGCACAACATCCGACAAGCGTTGAGATTTTTTTTTATCGCCATTTCCCCCAATAACTTTATTAACGGTGGTGTCATGTTTCCTAAGCGGTGTTTCTGCTTCACTTAATCTGTGTTTCCCAACGAATCAATTGATAGAGATTTCCTTCTCTCCCTCCCCTCTCCCCCATGTTTCTTTTTCATTTGCTGTAGTCTCAAATTCTAAGCCGCCTTCGCTCTAATTGAAAGCAGTTTTGATAAGTATCAAAAGGAATGAAAAGTGTTTACAAGAGTCAACAAACTAAGGTTTCCTTGCCATTTCAGTGTGATAAGTCCTTACAAAGGGTTTCTTTTTAAAATATTGTCTTTTTATTTTATTGTAGTCACTGGAATGTGACGCATTTACTGGTTGTGTCTACATTGGATTTTTAAGCCAATGATTTTTGCTTGATAAATTGAATCGCTGATAAATTATAAATTAGGACATAAAATATAATTTATTCTGTTTGAGTCACTGTGTGGTAAAGATTTTCTAGTCGTAACAGAACAGCTAATACGAGGGCTGTAAGGGGAAGATCTGTAGAAAATCTTGTAATATATCCACCCGGAAATAACTGTGTAAAAGGGGATATTTTTTTAGTGAAAATGATATACATTTTTGGGGGATAGATGCACCCAAACTGTCTGAATTTTAATGCTTACGCATATATTTACTTGCTTCGTTACTTTGTAACACTTTTATGTAATTAAGTTCTTAAAACTTTGATATTTAACAATCAAAAATATGCTTCAACTCTGTTGCATTTTTTTTATCGAAACTCGTAAAAGCACTTTAGATAATCACCATGTCATTTTAAAATTATGTTAATTTATTTTTTCGCAGTGAATGCTTCGTTATTTTGTTGCTTTAGGAAAAATAAGCTGGCTAAAGACAAAGTACATTTCATAAATCTTGAAAATTGGGAACTTGTGATTCATAAGGTCGTGTTTACTTAAAGTTACGGAAAGGTATCTTATTCCAAATTTTTTTCAGATGGAGCTTTTTTTCTATAGTATATTATGAGCCCCCATTTTTTTAAAAAAAGCGGTTATTTTCATGCACACAATTTCTATCTGAATTAATCTCTTTTTTCTTGTATAAAAAAATTCCATATTTCCTCTCTTAATGATCTTGAATTGGATTTTAACGTTTGATATTAAATGGAAGAATAACTTAGTTATGAGGAATTTTCTTGAATCTTGTCACAGCATAACAGAAGTAGTATTAAGTGGATGTATGCAGTGGCGCACTCAAGGGGGGGGGGTGTCCTAGGGGCCCGGACACCCCCCATAGCCCTTGATTTTATTTTCGATTGGTTATATTCCTATGAATATATTACGTAAAATTTAATTATGTATTTGTTATTAATAATTAATTTTATTAATTAATGCTAATTATTTATTCAATACTTAAATTTGTATTGTTTTTGTTCCTGAAAATTGACAAAATCAAAAGAATATGTTGGGCGGCGTATCGGAACATAATACCAAAATGGTGGACTTTCGACTCTAGACACCCCCCCTTGAAAAATTTTTTTGTGCGCTACTGGATGTATGTAATATAAAGAACGAATATATGCAGTACGAGGGAGTTTGTACTAATATTGCAAATTTTCAGTCTGGAAATATGTGTTTCTGGATTAGTTCAGACTATTTTAACATAAGGAAATGATACTCTTAAGGTATCCGACTACGTACGGAACCGTGATTTTGTAAAAGCGCGTAAATGGATAATATTTATGATATTTAGTGTCACTTAGATTAGAATACATGTATACAATTGTTTTAAGGACATTATGACAAAAAAAATTATTTAAATACAATATTTTGGAAAAAAATTAACTTAGAATAACCTTTTCCCAAATGTTCTCCTTTTGTAAAAAATGCTTCTATTGTATTAATATTTTGCCTGTATTCAGATCAGACCTCTCTACAGAGGCTCAACTAGAATTTTTGAAATGCATAACTCGGAAGTCGGTTTATCCATGTTTTACGAAAACAGAAGGGAGAAATTTTAAGAAAATACTCCGATAATTATTTCAAATGGTTGTAACTCTGAAAATAATTTGAATTTTTCAAAAATCATAGTTGAGCCTCTGTACAGAGGTCTGAGCTATATACAGGCAAAATATTAATACAATAGAAGCATTTTTTACAAAAGGAGAACATTTGGAAAAAAGGTTATTCTAAGTTAACTTTTTGCCAAAATATTGTATTTAAATAAATTTTTTTTGTCAAAATGTCCTTAAAACAATTGTATACATGTATTCTAATCTAAGTAACACTAAATATTATGAAAATTATCCATTTATGCGCCTTTTTAAAATCATGGTTCCGAACGTAGTCGGATACCTTAAAAATATAATTCTGCAAAATAATATGAAAAACAAATTAATACCGAGTATTCTCTCTAGATGGCAGCATGTTTACTGAGAGAAAAAAAAGCTTTGTATTGACAATAATAAACAACAAATAAATAAATAAAAGTTATTCAATTTTTTTTTTTTTTTTTTTTTTGCACTTATAACATTTGGATTATTTTAAACAGCCTTTATAAATCTAGTCATATGTATGAGTACTTACTACCGTACTGCCCAACCTTTTTATCACCGTGGACCGGTCAACGTTTGGTAATTTTACCGTGGCTGTCTGAGGGGAAGGGAGTTGGTTTCGTTTATATTTTAGAATTCTTTGTTTTAATAATTTTACTTTAATTGTGTGTGTGTGCATTTAAATATGCTTTTAGCAAAAAATACAGCTACACCAAAAACTGAATATAAAGTGATTTAACATGGAATATAAAGTGATTTACATGAAAATTTCCTCAAACTTTTGACAAATACACCACAGTAAATAAAATAAAAATAATTTAATGATTCTTGGGAAGTTCGGTACTATTTTATACACGGACTAGTACCTGTCTAGGGCCCGGAGGCTGGGGACCACTGATTTAATACAAAATCAAAGTGTCATATTTCCCTCAAAATAAAATGCTTCTTTCTTCTACTTATATACTTGCATAAAAATAAGTCCTAGTATTTTTTGTCCATAAATAAGTATATGGATTTCGAGGCTATAAAAAGTGAATAAACCGAAATAAAAAATAAAAATATTTTTGTTTCATTCCCAATAGTGATAGGTACCTTTAATAAAGCTATATTAAAAAATGATACTGAGCCCTAATTTTTGTGAATTAGAACTGACGGCCTTATATTCTACCAAATTGGCTTGCTTTGAAAATATATACTAATGGTCATTATTTATATAAAATTTAGACTTTGTAATAAAGCAGTCTTTATTTCTATGCTTTCTAGACAGAGTTGCAATATATATAAAAAAAAGATTTCATTACAGGGGGAGGAAAGTTTATGATGGTTAAAATTCAAAAACGTTGTACAACAGTAAATTATGTTAAAAAAGTAGTTCTCATAACAATTGCAATTTTTCTTTTTAGTCTTAAAATTTCAAATATCTCATTATAAATGTCCATGATATTCTTGTCAATTCCCTGAAAAAAATCGAAAACGTTATAAAAATGTTTTTATTTATTGGTTTTATTTCGTAATTTGCCACATATATTGATCATAATTTGCATCACAATTTTAATTTTAAAACATGTAATAGAATTTAATTTCCAATTGAAAATTCTTCCAATGGACATATTTCACAATATCAAGATTGGCCTGTCTTCAAAGAATTTTACATTGTTGATATGAAGGCTGCATATTAAAAAAATAAATAAATCAGAATGCATGTTGATTTTAGTTGTGAAGGTGAAGTGTTTGTCTTTTACTCCTAGAAAAATCCCTTTAAAAATGCTTTAAGTTTTCTGTTTGGGGAATGAATCAATGCTGATGATTTTTGAATAACGTCGCACTCTTAAGCAACATGAGGTATATTGGTGGAATGCCCAAGGGAACCGAGCTCACCCGAAAGAGGTTTAGAGCTACAAAACGATCTTTATTGAGCAAATCTTTCAGATTTTTACTGAGCGTTCAATCTTTATTGAGAAAAATCATAGTATACATTTTATACGGTAGCACACATTAAATTTGCATGTTACAAATTAAAGGCAAATGAAACGAAATGCATATGTTATTGCAAGGTACACACTTACAAAGCTGAAAATAATAGTAAAGAACACAGAGGGTAAGAGAGGAAAAATAATAAACATTATTCCAGCATTCTTGCAAATACAACAAAAGTAATATAAATATAAAATATACACCGTACAAACAAGAAAAGAAAAAGGCAGGAAACATTTGGGAAAGGAGGAAAAAAAGAAAAAAAGAAGGGAAAAAAAGGAGGACAAAAAAAAACCCGCCTGTGACTACATAAGAGTGCCGATCCAATCCCAACTAAGGAATTTGATCCCGGATTGTAGAGGCAATTCTGATATATGATTTTAGTTAAGAGTGAATGGAAGGATTTCTAACGATAGATTGGAACCAGGCTTTTTTAGCATTTTGAGATGGAGAGACCAAATAGAAATCCTTGGTCAGGGGACATGCGAATACATAATGGTCAGCGTCCCCAACAGATCCACAAAGACAATTGGGAGTAGCTTTTAATTTGAAGCAATGTAAATAAGAAACAAATGGGCCATGGTTGGTTAAGAATTCTGTCCTGTAACTGGAATGGGAATTGATATCTAAACTGGGTTTGAGAAAGAAGGATTTGACTCGTAAGCGAGTATTAGAGTTTGACCACCAATTCTCCCAGGATTGATTTCGTAATTCTGAGCCTCGGTCAAATGGACGAGGATGACACCTGCCCCAACACCCCCTCTCCCAAATTGCCGTACAACTCCAGCTTGAAGACTTTGAATTTTGCCAGATTTAACGTGAATTACTCCCTCTACACAGCGGGTCTTTAGTCACCAATAATCGAACTCCCTACTTGAATTCACTTGACTGCTCTTCTACCATGGCCACGAGTTAATGTTGTAGTTTAATTCGAGAAATTTGGAGTAGAAGAGTGGAATTTTTTTCTTAAATAACTCTGTTTAAGATCATGAGCTTACAATATAGATATTGTCTATTCTGCCTCTGGTTGATGACATTGGAGATTTCTTGGTATAATTTGTATACTATTGTATATAATTGTAAGGGATTTTTTTAAAAAATTTTTTATTTGAAAATACACATTTTTTTTTTCCATTCATTTTCCAAATGTTTTCTTGTCATGAATCCAGAAATTACAACAGACAGCCAATAAAATCCAAAATGAAAGGTCTAACGGATTAAAAATAAAAATAACATGTAATTAACCTTCTTTCTCTTGATTCAGTTACTAGTACATAAATAATTAATTATGTATTTCAAAAAATACATGAAAAATCATTTTTTAAAAATGTTTTATAAGCTTACTATTTTACATATTGTATCAGAAATGCTAGAAACTGAAAAAGTTTAAAACACAGAGTAAAATAATGTTAAATTATGTAAATAATATTATGAAATTTAATACGATTTATATTGTCATCACATCAACTGGAACTTGTTAATCTACTATAACTTTTAATACAAATTTATTTTCAATTATTAGTTGAACTACCCTAATTTCCTGTGATATTTGAATGCAATGAATTCCTCAATCCGTCAAATTTCCTTCTGGAGCTTCCTTTCCTACTGAAAAGTTTTTGCGTTAGTTATCTTTACTTTGAAGGAAGTTCATATTGAAGACGCTACTGATTTATTGATTTATGTACAGTGAAATACGTTTAATGCGAAAACGCTTAAGACGAAATATCGGTTAACATGAAATAATACAACAGTTCCCAACAAACTACAATGCATTTTCCTGCATTTTTTTCTCTTTACAAGAAACGAAAATGGCTTCACATGAAAAGGTTTCCTTTCTGGGAATGAACAAAATACGGAAAATACCAGCTAGATTGAAATCTCCTACTGTATCATCGGAAGAATTCGTTGCAGTAGATGATGATAATGTGTACACGGCCTCAATTATGGCAGACAATGACATTTTGGAGTTTGTTCAAAGCTCAAAAAATATCATTGATACAGATTCCAACAACAACAGTGAAATAAATAATGCAACTCCTGTTTCCACATCATTTGAAATGAGGAACATCATGAAAAGTGTGTCCATTTATTTAGACGCACAGAATAACAGACGCACATTTCAATGGTGAAGTGAAACATATATTATTTTCCAAAAAT
>BMAV01002044.1:212297-238085 GCA_019973955.1 Trichonephila inaurata madagascariensis | reverse complement strand
CCCCCCCCCTGAAAAATTCCTGTGTGCGCTACTGTATATATATATATGTATTTATAATTTGAAACTATGCTATCGTGCTGGGAAGTAAAAGGCCTAAGGATGGCCATAATTTTTTTGTCTGATTGACTGATTTTTAGCGTAGCAGTTAGAAACAACACAGGGACTATTGACGACGGATCTTGTTATTTTGAATCGCAGCAAGTGATAAAAATTACACCTAAAAAGGTGCTCTACTCTCTAAATTTCCAAACCACATCAAGGGGAGAACATTGACCCTTGTCAATTTTAACGTGCATCGGGCCTGTTAAACGACTAGTCTTTAGCGACATCAAGACTCGAGGACAGGCATCTTGAGCGTATGGCAATGACTGTTTGCGCTACAATATCGAAAGTCTTAGCGCAGGAATTTGGATTTGCTTTATATCAGTCTGTATCACTCCGTGAAATTTGACGTCTCCTGTAGCTGAGGAAACTTTCAGTAAAGCTACCATTGATGCTATTACCTTTAACTCTACACCGCAGACGTTGAACAACGGACATGAAAAAACGAACGACAAGACATTGAACGAACCACAATTCTGCCTACAACACCACGATGGTCGTATTCAATTCCAAAGGTAAATTGACAAGAGATTGCATGTCTCTTGCATCTTGCATCGCTTAACTGGTCTTTCATTTTGTATTATGGTTAGGGGTTCCATAGTATTTTACTTTCACCCCTCCTTAATGGACATTCTTAGGGCATTAAATAGCTACCGCTTTATCTTTGAACTGTTTGAGCCTGTTAGCATTCCTTGTGTTGAAGGCTTACCTAAAGTGAAGTTGTAAAATAATTTGAGTGCCACACAATATTCATTAATTTTTCATTTCCCAACAAGCTACACTTCTATTTGATCCGTCACTCATAAAGCGCATGCTGTCGATAATTGGCAAATGACAGGCTTAGCATATCCATCCCCCTCCCTCTGTTGCATCAAATGAACTTTGTGTACATGTGGAAGAAGCAAGAACACATCCAAAGCCTCTTTTTTTTTTCCAGTGCCGAACCAGGTCACAATAATAGTGCTAAACATGACGGCTGCACAAATTACTGATGTTTCGCCTTCACCATAATAGCTTATGTGTTATTTGTCTTAACTTATATATATATATTCTCTTTCATGGTTTTATATTTAAATGGCCAGCAGTGTATTTGTCATTTGTTTAACTGTTTCATTTAACTTGTTACTAGTTCCATGAATCATATATTTGCTAATCATATAAAATCAAACTATTAATTAGTTTGATCATAGGTTTCACTTAACTTGTGTCCACCAATCCGGGATAGTGAAACTGGCTGCTGTGCCGTAGGGCTTGGGTTCGAATCCAGGAGAAAGTATGGAAGTTTGTTGAGGTATTGTACCTTTGCTGCTGGGGGTATTCTAAATAGCCGTTGTGGAATCGCAAGTTCTCTCGTGAGGTTGGTGGAAGGGGAAGAGAGTGGGAGGCCCCTGCTCACCCCCAGGGTGCTCTCCCTCAAAATTGAGGTGAAACTGAGCTAAATCATGTTGTCACCTGTATGGTGCTCAAAGCTACTGCTAATGACAGGAGTACAATTTAGCCCTTTACAAATGATGAATTTCGTAGGCCTCGGTCTGGCCTTTACCGATCAGGTGTCATTAGCAACAACTTAATTTGTTTAATATTTCAAAATTTATTTTCTCTTCCAGTTTCTATAAAACTGAATTCCCATTTCGTCTGTTGTTCTTGTAATCACTCTGCAAAACTTCATTGTGCTCTAAAAATTATTAAGCATAATAAAGGTCTAAGTAAATTGCTTTAATTTATTTTTCAATATGATTCTTTACAATATTCTATAATAGAGCAGTAGCAACAGCATTGCAAATGAACTACTGTCTATATAATAAAGTAAATTTAATTTTTTTTTTCATTTTTTAAAAATTATGCTTTACAATGTTGTTAAATCAGTGATTAATAACTTAACGACGATACGCAATCAAAAATCGAGATCTCGCATAATAAATCTTAGTTTGAATGAAGTATTTCGCAAATGAAATATCTGCAGAAAGAGTCATTTACAATCATACCTAAGAAGTCTTTTCTAATATTGAATTATTACAATTACAATATCCCAATATCCTCTTGGATAGTAGTTCTGATACTTTAGTTACCCGGTTGAGAAGTTTGTGTACATACCATATCTAACTGTTAACACCTGCCTAATGTGTGGGTCTTATCCTTACTAATATTGTAAACGAGAAAGTTTGTATAGATGTTTGTTACTCTTTCACGCAAAAACGACTGAATGGATTCAAATGAAACTTTACAATAATGTCGCTTATACATCAGAATAACACATAGGCTATAATTTATAAAGATATTGTGTGAAGTGTCTGAAATATAATGATAATTGCCAAGAAAGTAGGAAAAAATTTGGCCACCTGCAAAAAAAGCCCACGACAGCATATATCTATCTTTTATGCATGAAGCAAAACTTTGCATCTTGTTTTGTGTATGCCAGGCACCAGGAACTGCGAAAGCTTGAACAGGTGGAGTGTGAGGCTGATTACAATTTTAACATAAAATAAATACAACAAAAAGTAATATTAACGTATTACACTTCCAGATATAAATTATTTATACTATTTTAAGCTTTCATTACACAAAATTTGTAACAATGTGCTACTTTTGCTGAGCAGAGATCAGCTTAGGAAGGTGTTTTCAAAAATCAACCCACAAGAGAGTTACGGGGAGTTATAGATGGAAAAAAATCCTTTTTATCAGCTATTAGATCTATAGACTTAAAATTAAACAAACAGGATTTTTTTGTTCAGCTGAAATATGAAAAAGATTTTTTTTGTTTGTTTAATTTGCAATTCACGTAAAATTAACTCATTAAAAACTTCTTCATCATTCAATCTGTATTGTTTAAGGTATCCGACTACGTTCGGAACCATTATTTTCCAAAAGCGTATAAATGAATAATATTTATGGTATTTAGTGTCATTTAGATAAAAAAAAAACGTATATAAAATTGCTTTAAGAATATTATTACAATAAAAAATTATTTAAGTACAATATTTTGACAAAACGTGGACATAGAATGACACATTTTCAAAACATTCTCCTTTTATGAAAAATTCTTCTATTATAACAATATTTTGCCTGTATATATCTCAGACCTCTGTACAGATGCTGAACTAGATTTTTTGAAATATACATCTTAGAAGTGGATTTATCCATATTTTACTACAACAGAGGGGAGAAATTTTGGGAAAAAAACGCCGATAATTATTTCAATGGGTAGCAACTCAGAAAATAATGTGAATTTTTCAAAAATCTTAGTTCAGAAGTCTTTACTTTATATAAGCAAAATATTATTATTATAGAAGCATTTTTTTATAAAAGGAGAACGTTTTGAAAAAAGATTATTCTAAGTTAATTTTTTGCCAAAATATTGTATTTAAATACTTTTTTTTGTCAGAATGTCCTTAAAACCATTTTACACATGTATTCTAACCTAAGTGACGCTAAATATCATGAAAATTATCCATTTATGCTCATTTTTAAAATCACGGTTCCGAAGGTAGTCGGATCCCTTAATTTTTCTATTCACCCGTGTGTAGAAGGGGGGTATAACAGCTAGTCTACTTATACGTTTTTCAAACAGGATTACTTCCTGAAATCGCTAATTTAGAGTTCAGTAGTAAATAAATGGATCTCAGTTGACAGATCCTTTCTACTTGAAGCTCGACCCTCACCACCACGAAAGTAAAAACGAGAGTTTCAAATGACCCAAAGAACCTAATACTTTTACTCCTTACCATAAATCCGTCTCGGTTGAAGCGATGTGTCCTATTTCTCCTTCCCAGCATTCACACCCCAGCTGTAGACTCTTCTCCATCATGCACCCCACATGTGTTTTGTCCGTGGGAAAAGGCATCATTTTCGACCGGTCTTTTCGGTTTTTCCGACGAAAACCGTAGCACAGGAAAAAGCGAGGTCTTCGGTCACGGTTACTAACCAATTAGCCCTGTCTTTGGGGATTTTTATGAACCCCCATTAGAGATATGGCTACTGAAACGGCTTATGGTTGAAGACCGCCTGCCGAGATAATGAAGTTGTCTTGTAACAGAGTGGTACCTGCGGCGTTTCAAGTCGTTTGCTATTAGTTTCGGTGGGTATCGGTGACTCGTTTCTCCTCCTCGTTAGAGCAGTGACATTTATTGGATACAGATGCGTCGGATTACAAGCATTAATGAATTTCGGTTTTCCGGGAAAATTCGTGGAAAGAAAATCATTGAACATCGTTGTACTTTCATTAATTTAACACATTTAAGTTGAATTGTTTTAAAAAGAAGGCATAATTTATATGCAAGTCTCTATTTGTTCATGTTAAATTATTTACATAAAGTATAATAATTAAATTAATTATTCGTTGAAAACCATAATTATACATACCAGCATTTTTTTTCTCTGTATCATAAATAAGTAATATAAAGAAAATTAAGTCAATCCTACTTGGTCAACAAAGAAAAATTTTATATTTTAGTTACTTTTTTATTAAATAACTACAATTAATATGAAAAAGTATGTATAACAGAATCGCAATATTATGTGGCAAAATTTCTTTTACTTTTCTTTCACGTATTTCATTTTTCATTTTGTTCCCCATTTGACTCAGACTAGAACCTAGAATGAAAAAAGAATCTGAAAAAGAAATCTTTTAGCAGCGATCTACACGCTTCGCCACTGACGGTATTTATTCCTAAATTTATTTCCTGCTAAGTATCTTATATAAGATAATTTTTTCTCCCACATAAAACAAAAATTAATTAATTAAATTTAATTTTAGCAAGGATTAAAAATTCTGATATTGATAATAGTTTATTACTATAAAATTAAATATTTCATAGTTATAGTTATCTCCATATTCTAATATTAGATAAAATTACTTATTATTATTTTATTCATATTTACTCTAGTGTTATTAAAGTTATGCTGTAATTTGCAATTCTTATTAATTTTTATTTCCATTCTTCTTATACTTTTGTTAAGTGCTACATTTCAGCCATTCACATGATTTAAATCTGCATTAGGGTCCAGAATCTGGCAATAACTTATTTTTGCACTCAGATTTAGCACGGGCTCTGCAATTTTTAGGTAAGTTACCGCTATCTTGTAATGGATTTAGATATTCCTATCCATTATTTTCAATAGGTTTTTGCTCAGTATTATTTACATAAAGGGGGAAGGTTGGCTGGCCAAAAAACATGTTCAACCCCACTTTTATATAAATTATTTTATATATTAGCTGTCCTAAGTCAGCAATGTTTTTAATACTGCAGCATCCATTTTATAATTTTTAATCTTGGTTGCTCATATGTCCTTCATTGTGTGATTTTACTATTGTCTATGTGTTTTTCGAATGTGATTGATGGGATGTTATCTCTTTTTTGTAGAGAATAAGACTATATATATATGTATGTGTGTATATATATATATAGGGAGAGTGTGAACTAATAGTAGGAATTGGAAAAAAAATCACACTTTCAACTTTTTTCAGAAAAAGAGCGAATTTAATATGAAAATTATTTTTTATAAACTTAAACATATTACGTAAAGTTAGATAAACAAAGCAAACTAATTGACAAAGGACGAATGCATAAATTTCTTAATTTCATGCAAAAACTTTAAGACGAGATATTGTAAAATTTGAGAAGATTCATTGATTGTTTTTATTAATGTTGCATTTCGAAGTAACATGAGGGCTACCGGTAACACAAATATTGTAATTTTGAATTACTATCAAGTGACGAGTACAGGACTTCTATAAACACACTAATACCCTACTCTTTAAACTTTAACTCCACGCCAATGTGAGAACTTTGAGCTTCAACATTAGCTCCTCTACATAATAGGTCTATTCAGTAGCGCACACAAAAATTTTTCAAGGGAGGGGTCCAGGGTCGAAAGTTCACCATTTTGGAACCTTGCTCCATTACTCTACCTAGCATATTCTTTTGATTTTGTCAATTTTCGGGAACAAAAACAATACAAAATTAATTATTGAATAAATAATTAACATTAATTAATAAAATTTATTATAAATAACAAATACACATAATTAAATTTTACGTAATATATACGTAGGATTATAACCAATCGAAAAAAAATCAAGGACTATGGGGGTGTCCAAACCCCTAAGACACCCCCCTTGTGTGCGCCACTGGGTCTATTGTTGTATCAGAATTTTTGCCCATAAGAAGAAGCAAGGCTGGCAACTAATTCGCGACAACGATAACTCTACCGCGGCCACGAAAAGATTTAATACAATACCGCTTAACGTAAAATAAGGGAGAAAAAGTATAGAAATTGATGTTATTAGGAACGTACAGTTTGGAAATAAAAATAATAAAAAGAAATACTTTCTCTCGTAACAGTTGTATTAAGTCAAGGGTGGACAACCCTTTTGGGAAACAATGAGTGCCACTTCCAACTTTTCCATCAAAGAAACATGGAAAAGGGAAAAAATGTTACTTATAAGCTTATTACGGGATTTTTTTATACAAATAGCACTTTTTTTTAATGCAAGTTTATGTAGTTGTTATCTATGTAGTTTAAAAATAATATAATAATAAGATGAAAGTACAAACTTAGGTTTTATTGTTAATAAACTTTTTACAAGTTTAAATAATTGGGTTAGGTACAAAATAAAAGTGAGTAACTTGAATAATTTAATTCAAGATAATTATTAAACGCTCAGTATTTACTTAATGTATCTTTTGAATTACTTCTTTTTTTACCGTCATTTATATTAAAATTAGCTCATACAGATGCTTACAAAATTAGGTTATTATAGGTGCACATCAGCTAGTTTTTAATGATATTTATTTTATGATGTTTATGTTAGAAAACATTTATTCACAAGCATATTTTGATCCAAATTTTGACTGAGACAACACCACTTTAATAAAATTGTAAGAAAGGGTTTATTTATTAACTTTTCAAATTTTTTTCATTTTTAAGTCTTCGCGTGCCACTGTTACAACTCCACCGTACCGTGGTTTGGCCACCCCTGTATTAAGTGCTAGTTTTAAAGTACCATAATATATGATGAGGAAGAAGAGAAAAATAAAGTTTGACTACAAAATACTGCAATTAAATGCTTTCATATTTCTGAAATAGAAAAAACAAAATTTAAGGAAGTGGTGTAAAAAAAAGTCGAGTTTAACTTAAACTAAAAAAAAAAAAGTTTTTTAATTGAGCAAAATAACATCTATTGCTCTTAAAAAACTCTCCCCTATAGTGTTTTAATTGACGAAAAAAGAATGTATTTCTTCTTTTCAAAAAAATACAATTTGCAGCTTCCAGCAAAAATGCATGATCAATTAAGTCAATAATTAATTTTGTGCTACTGAATTAAATTTTTGAAACAAATTGCATTTCTGCTATTCTTATGTAGCATAAAATTAATTAAATTTAACTTTAATAAATTGGAATCGGAAATAGCGAACAAATTGCTTGGGTTTTTTTCTTTCGTACTTCATGAAAATTTTAACACATGGATGCAGTGGCGCACACAAGGGGGGGAGAGGACCGGACTCCCCCCAAAGCACTTCAATTTTTTTTTCGATTGATTATAATCCAATGTATATAGTAGATAAAACTTAATTAAATATTTGTTTTTAATAATTAATTTTATTAATCAGTGCTAATTATTTATTCAATAATTATTTTGTTACTATTTTTTGTTCCAGAAAATCGACAAAATCAAAAGAATATGTTGGGCGGCGTATTGGAGCATGAGACGAGAATGGTGGACTTTTGACCCTAGACCCCCCTTGAAAAATTCTTGTGTGCGCCACTGCATGGATGAATTAAAAATAGATCTATTGTGTACAAAGATATCAAGAGCCTAGTTTCTTAAGTCTATTTATAAATCGTGTGTCAAATTCAAATCCTGATTTTTCTTGTGAAATAATAAGAGTTAAAGCACCTTTAAATTTAGGAATAACGGAACTTCAAATTCTGGAGGCTCATTAGCGTGGAAGTTTGAAAAGTGAAGTTCCAACTGAATTATCCTGTGCTTTTGACTGTGGTTTAAAATTAAGATGGCTATGTGCGTTATTGTAGCGACCCGAGGCTAATAGCTCTCGTGTTCAGCAACATGTAACATTAATAACTGAAGCATTAATAACAGCAACATTAATAACTGAAAAATTCCACAAATTATTCTTTTAAATTCATTGAATCGAAAAAAGATATCTACAGGAAAATCACTGCGCCTTTTTTCTAGTTACATACAGTGGGGCACACAAAGGGTGGGGGGTCCCGGATCCGGAAACCCGCAAGCCCTTGACTTTTTTCGATTGATTATAATCCTATGTATATAGTACATAAAATTGAATTAAGTATATGTTATTAATTAATGCTAATTATTTATTCAATAATTAATTTTTAACTGTTTTTATTCCTGAAAATCGACAATATTAAAAAATATGTTGGGTAGCGAATTGGAGCATGATTTGAAAATGCTGGACTTCCGACACAGGAAACCCCCTTAAAAATTTACTGGGTGTGCCACTGATTACATATATATCTTTTTGGGAAGCATGTGCCATTGTGTAGGGGATGTATAATATAATATCATTCTCTATTATTACTGTTTGAAGTAACTTTAATAAAAGAATAAAAAAATTACTTAAAAAATATTTTTTTGTAACTTGATTATTCTTAATTGATTTCCTTATTGTGATAAATTCAGATAAAATAAATTAAAGGATATTTCAGGCTATCAATCTAATATAAAATTTCGTTTGAAAAAAAGTTACTTTTTTAGTTTATCTCATGAAATCACAACATTCTAAGTGTCTTTTTCTATCTTTAATCTTTTTACAGTATTATGAATTATTGCAACTCATTATTTCATACTAGCTTCGATATTTAGACACATATCACATCTTTATTTATTTGTTTCTCTTTTTCTTGTCATATGCAATCAAAAATAGAAAAGTATATTGAATCCTTGTTCAAAAGATGTGCACATTTAGGTAAATATTCTGAGATTAAAATGTTTTAAAATATTTTTACTGAAGGTATATAACTTTTCTTTATTAAAAAAATTACATCTTATAGGCAAACATTTGCCTACTAAGATCCGACCCTGTTTTTTTCCCCCTTTTCTTTCCCTATCATTGTCAATCAGTACGAAAGGAAGTGGAGGAAACCTCATCTCATCTTGACATGTCGTCCTCCCATCCATATCAATTGCAAAGGCAATTACAAATTTGGAGACATATAATACATTGCAACAGTGGCACTAGATTCCCTATCAGCACTAACAGAAGCAGGTGCAGTGCAGAAAGCACGTCGTGGGAGTTTCTATGAATGGAAAAGGGGGATTTCTAGTGGGTGGGGTCTAGAATCAAGCAGTCCTCCTTTCATCTCTACATCCGCACAAGGAGTTTGTTCACAAAAAAACACAGCCTAGCTCTCTAAATCAGACATGTGCGACGCCAAGAGACTTGGTCTCTTAATGACAAAACGTATCAGGACTCCAAAGGAAATCATAGCTACTCATTGGTCCGCTTCTGATGATTTCCGCTCAGCTTCGTACTCAGCAATTATCTCTTTAAATGATAAGTAACTACAGCAATAACGACTAATGGCACACATTAAAGGGAACAGAACGGCTTTGTTCTTTAGGTTGGAGGACTCATAAAAACGAAATTTGTTTTGTTTTCGCATATTAAGGCATGATTAGATTAGTTTTTTTACATATATATAAACAGAGAGTACCGCCAAGGAAGCTTTCTAAACATTACAATTTTTCTTGTACATGTTGATGATTTGAATATGCGACTTGTGAAACTGATACTTCTACACATATGTGTTAAAAAATTTGTTTTTCAAAATGATTGTCAGAAGTTATTAGATTTTTTTCCATACGTCAACGTTGCTTGAGAACGCAGCTTGTAACATTGCTCTTCTTTTTCTCTTCGAAGCTCTAGAAAAACTTGTAGGATTTACTCAGTTTTTTAATCTTATCTTTTTCGTAGCTGTGATTATGAGAGTAAAAAAAAATTGTTGCATCAAAAAAATATTTTTTAAATAATTAAATCCCACATGTCTGTCAAATCTATTTTAGCACACTATTTATAATTTTTATAAAAGTTTAATATTGAATTATGTTTCATGGAATATTTAGACTTCTTCAATGTAACGAAGTCTCACTGTTAAAGGCATCAATATTCAGAGAAAAAAGAATTTTCGTTATTGTTAAAAGAAATATATGTAGGGGCCGCTCGCTATCTGAGGCTTTTAAAAGGATTTTTTCAGTTTCATTTTTTGTTTTATGCCCAGTCATCAGAAACAACATTTTTGAATTCCAATATATTATTTGGAATAATTTTCATTTCGACACGAAAAATAAATATTTATAAAAAAAAAAAAAATATGTCAAAAATATTATTTTTTAAATTCTTCCCCCACCTTCCCAAGTGCATATATATATATATATTGCTAAATTAAATATTTATTATCTATATAAAAAAAAATTGAGCCAAAATTTTTCGATTAAAAATAAGTATATTTAACTGCTTTTTAAAATCAGACTGGAAAAATTGCAAGATTTATTCCGTAATTTTTCTACAGTATTTAAACAACGACATATTTATGATTAACACATATGCTTTCAATCATTTTTATATTTTTCTGAGGTAAATGTACACACTTGGCCTTTTTTGCTTTAAAATTATTAATTAAAATATATGTTTAAAGCATTTATGTAACTCATGTGTTATTTATTTATATTTCTTTATATTATTCATATTTATAAATAATTTACATAATTAGTATTTATCCTCCCCAATCAAGCTTGCTTAAATAAAGTCAGTTAAGAGTAGAAAATAATTTTACACAACATATTTCTTAAAAAATATATTGGGAAAACCATAATTGTTTCAAAATTGTTAATAGATAAAATCAACATTTAAATAATTTTATTGAAGGTTTTTAATAAGATTTAATCACAATAATTTTTTCTGTTTTTTAAATTTTATCATGTACTCTGCAATTAATTCCGAACTGCCATCTTCATTACCTTTAATATAATTGATGTATTCCATACACTTCTTAAACTCAAGTTGGCAATTAAAAAAAAAAACTTCAGCAGAGTTTATTTATTAAGTATTTATTTCACTCAATCCTTTTGATGCAGAATTGCCTCAAAAAGCAATAAAAAAGTTCTGTTAAAAAACTGCTAAAAACAACAAAAAGATTACCACAGGGTATAATCAATCGAGATATTCTATTTCTTTTGATAATTTTGTAGCTCGTATCTGCTCCTCACCAATTAGTTGATAAGTAATAAAAGTGCTTCTTGTAAAGATTTAACAGCTAACACAGCGCATGCGTCCTGATCCACTCGTCATTAGCAGGAACAAATTGCCTCATTAGTTGTTGGGGAAGCCACTAGGCCTCCTTATCTGACATGCCTTGTAAGACAGCTGGAATTGAAGCTCGGCAATTGCATACTAACGTAAAACACATCCTCTTGAGTAAACAACCGTTACTTTTCACTTGACGGCGGAAATAGATTAATGCTGACTCTTGCCGTCAGACACTTTTGCTTTGCAACGAACTGTCATTGTGAATTAACTTCATTTTTTTAACAATGCGTGACTTAGTCTGTCCCGTTATTTGATGACATGCGTCTGCGTGCTATTAGGCGTCTCAGTTTTTATTCCCCTTCGAGTTGTTACAGATGCGTCAGAAAACTTTTCCCCTCTTTTGTTATTTTTTTTTTTTTTTTTTTTACTCAAGTCAGTATTAAGTTTTTGTGAAAAATTTATGAATGCTAATAAAACTTCAAATGAGTTACCATGAAATATGACAAGCAAAATTAGATGTTTATCAGACGCAGTTAATGTGTTCAATCAACCACCAAATTTGTGGGCTATCGTACAATTTCTCTGTATTTTAACAGAAAGTATTTATTTAATAATTGTTCATTTCACTGCTGTTTAGATTTGTATTTAATTTACGCATTTGGTTTTTTATATATTTTTCCTCAATTGTGGTGTTTATTTTATTATTATTTTTTTTACGGGTAGTGTTTTAAATAATTTCAATGTTGTTTTTTTAACGCGTAGAATAAAGCTTTTTTTGGAATATAACTTTTAGGTAAATGAGACGTGTTGTATCTATAAAGCACATAAATACATAACAGAAAAGGAAAATTATAATTAAGAAATTCTGATTAAGAAAATTATTAAAGTGTAGATAATATTAGCTTATATCTGTTAACAAATATAAACATTCAAAACATACGATAGGCAAAGATCAGTGGCACACACAAGGAAGGGGGTCTCGGGTCCGGAACCCCCATAGCCCTTGATTTTTTCAATTAATTATAATCGTATGCATATAGTATGTAAAATTTAATTAGGTTTTCGTTATTAATAATTAATTTTATTAATTAATGCTAATTATTCATTCAATAATTAATTTTTTACTGTTTTTTGTTCCCGAAAACCGACAAAATCAAAAGAATATGTTGAACGTCATATTGGAGCATGATACAAGAATGGTGGACTTTCGACCCTGGACCCTTGAAAAATTCCTATGTGCGCCACTGGCTAAGATAGAATGATCTCTATTTGTCAACTTCTATAAAATGATAAGTTTTTAATCGAATGACTCCGCGAAGGTAAAGTACTTAAAAAAAGAAATCGAGCGTTTTTAAACATAATTATATTCACAGAAAGTTTATGAATTACATGCAAGATATAGTTGAATATATCCTTTATAAATTATGTGCATGATAATTTAAATAAGGAGCGAATCTAATTTTTTCGAACAAAAAAGTTTTATTCTCCAAATATTGGTTCTAATACAACACAACTCAACAATTCCATTCAAATTTAATGGTAGCGGTAGTCAAAGGATGATGGTTGTAAACCGTAGCAGAGTCGAAGTTTGAAATCCGATCTCTTGTTCGAATCTTGATTCTACTGAGGCCTATTGTACACGATAATAGAGGCTGCTGCCCGTGAAATGTTACAAAACCCCTTGTAGTGGATTGATTGATTGATTGTTTATTCGTCATACTTCACAGCTAAACGACGGCTACTGGCGACTTTCCTCTCAGTGGAAGTCAGGATAGTTAGTTACTGAGGTACCTTCTCACGTGTCATCTCTGAACCACGTCTCGTGGATTTGAGTGGGTTCGTACATGGGGCTATTAAAGACCCGCCGTGTAGAAGGGGCTGATGCGCATTAAATCTGTCGTGGCACAAACGTCCTCCCGTTGGCATGGTGTGGTAGTCTGGAAAGGAAAGTGCCAGTTCTGGTGTTGTCCTCGTCACTTGCTCGAGGTTCAGAATTATGAGGCCCATCGCCAATAGCCCTCGTGTTGTTTTACAAGGAAACGTTAATATAAGATTCAAGTTCACCATTGCCACTTTGTGACTGATCTTTACGGAATCTTCTCACTAATCCTCTTGGGGGAATCTTTGGGCTAGCATTCGCGTTTAATTCACAGCCATCCCAGTCAAGAAGAAACCTTGATATGTAGATTAGTTCGACTATATAAAGTCAGAGTTTTGTAATTGTAAGGGAAGTTAGCTGAGAAACTGTTACAGGCACTATGAAGGTGGGATATAATAAAGTTGATTTTCACAGCTTAAGTTAAGAGTGGTGTTTGCCACTGTATTAAATTAGTGGATTGGGAATTTATAGTCAAAGATAGATTAGGTTAAATTCAAATGCTTACTTGCGCTTGTTCACTTAGGGTATATTGCTTTCTCTAAATCATCTCCTAGGATATTCACTTATGATTAAATCTGTTGTTGATTAGTGTGCTTGAGTAAAAATAAATAATAGTTATAATGGAAGTTTCTGGTCCTGCTTTGTTTCCTCCCACACTCTTAGGTAGGCAAGACGGTGAGGGAGCAACTTCGGGGGAAGTCGCTCACAACTTGACTGTTTCAAAATTACAAAGGTCGTCTGTCTCCAATAGCTTCATCTTATTCTACTCTTACACTAAGAAAACCAATCAAGCTTATCAATGAATCCCATTTGATCCCCCCCCCTTTAAAACTCTAGTAAGCATTTTTTTTAAAAAAAGAAAACGCCTACGATCCCCTTATTCTACAAAGTATCACATAGAGCTTATAGAAGTAAGGATAAAACACATTACAAGAGGAATAAACAAAAGAGGAAATTTTAAAGTTATGAAGGGGTTACAATGACTTACAATGAATTTACAAAAATAGTCAAAATAATTTTGCTTGGAAAAACAAGCTGGTAAATCAATATTAATATCTTTTTATGTGCCAGTTTTTAGATCTTTCTTTCACTGGCAAATTTAAAACACAGAAGAAACATTTAACAGAATTTTAATTCAGTCATACATAAACAATTTTAAATAGCTTTTAATATTAAAAATTTATTCAATATATATATATATCATCGGCGCCCACAAGGGGTGTCCCCGGGTCTGGACCCCCCCCCAATCCTTTGATTTTTTTTTTTCGATTGATTATAATTCTATGTGTGTAGTACGTAAATTTTAATTAAAAAATTTTATTAATTAATGCTAATTATTGATTCAATAGTTAATTTTTTACTGTTTTTTGTTCCCGAAAATCGACAAAATCAAAAGAATATGTTGGGAGCATGATACGAGAATCGTGCTCCTCCGACCCTGGACCCCCTCCCTTTGAAAAATTCTTGTGTGCACCACTGATATACATATATACATTACTTTATTAATTTAATTTAATAATAAAGTTTTTTTTAGAAATAAAAACATTTGCTTAAATTCGAGTTACATCGTGTGATATTTTCTCCCTCATAATACCGACATTTTGAAGTTGAAATCGAAAGTATTTAATTATTATAATTGAATATATATCATCAAAGGTAGACATTCTTAGTTAATCTAAATTATTTGTATTTTTCTCTTAAACATATTTGTCTTTCACAGTTTCAGTTAAAATATTTTTGGTGTACCTGGAGAAATCCGCATATTTTTCAAAATAATTTGTTTATCTCTAACTTCTGCTGTATAATTCGAAGTATTATTTTATTTTTTTAAAAAATTTTTTCGATCATTTTTTACTTACTGTTTTAGAAGATTCTTAGATATTTTGAAATATTGCTCGTCATAAGCAGAATTATATTGTTTAATTTTTTTAATGAAGCCTGTTATTGTTTTTTGTATTTTAATATTTACACGAATTTAAAATTAAGAAGTTTAGGTATGTCAAAATCCTAACATAGATCTGGAGAATGAAAAATGACTTAAAACAAGAAGATTATATAAAAAATTTTAATAACATATCCTGTTAACAATTTTTAGCACTTAAAGTCAAATTCTTCCCTAAACTATTTTTATTTCTCCTTATTACAAAAGATTTTGCAACACAAAAAGCTCATTAAAAATCAGTTAACATTTTTATAATTCCCAGAAGCAACCACAAAAATTCACGACAGACATATAAAAATAGATAGGAATTGTTCTATTCTGGAAATAAAAAGCTACTGCAGTCTTTTCTTCCTATGTTTAGAAAATTATCTCCATCTGTTATACAGTAAAATGTCGTTATCAAAACTTTAATTATATCGTAAAGAGTCTAAGGATCATATATCTCCTCGCAAATAAGATGTTTAATTATTTATATTCTGTGAAGTCTAAACCAATTAAATAGGGATTATAACAAAAAAAAAAAAAACATTATAACAACCAATGAAATTGACAACAGCTCAGAAAGCTCTGATTCAAATCTGGTGCTGAGTAAAATATTTCAGTGGTGTTCAAGCATATGTGTGTAATCCAAGATTTTTCAATGATTTCTTATCACAAAGTTTTCTTCGCGTAATTGGTATTATCAAGGTAAAGAGATTATTTGTGTGCGTAGTCTTAAAATAATTGGAAAAACCTTTGGAAAAAAAAGGGAGAATTTCTTAAAAATTTCTGCAACAGTATGAAACGAAGGGAAAAAAGTACGAGGAAAAATATAGGGTGTTAGGTCTTGCGTCTATACTTATTTTTCGATGCGTATACATATAAATATTCTTACTATCTTTTTGAATTCAAAGATGGCTTCAGTATTACATACTTCTATGTCTAGTGTTTGTTAAAAAATCTCTAATATAGTTTTTCTTCTGTATTCCTGACTGCAATAATTAAATAAAAAAGAAAGGTGTACGAACTCTTTCTTACATTAACATACAGAATCATTGATTTTGTGTGTGATATTTTTACCTTTATATTAATCTTAAATTATAAGCTTATTACTCGTCCCCTTTCTGGATCATAAGGCAAGAATAGGCGAAATTTTGAATTTTAAATTGTTTTGAAAGAAAAATCCAGCTTTAGTTATAAAAATCACTTTTCAATAAGAAGAGAAATTGCGCTCTGGAATGGGTTGATGTATTAAGAACAGTGTAATAATGCAAGCAATTCTCCGAAATAATTTTAAATGGTTAATTTCTAGCTCGAAAAAATAACATAAGACAGGATTTTGAAGCTAATTAGTATTGTAGAATTATTTTCTAATTCTTTTGAATTTTATTATATCTCAACCTGGCATTTATATAACAGTCATCTACATTTATTCAAATATAAATATAGTACGCGTATATATTGTGTCGCGCTTCAACCATAGCCTTTTTTCACCTAAATGCCAATGCTTATAAATTTAATTTGTATTGGAGGATCTCTTATTATAAATATATATAATTATAAAATAATTATAATTACAAGATCAGTTATTATAATACAGTTTATAAAAACGAACAACTAAACACTTAAGAAACATATTCAAGCATCATACAATCAACAATATCAGAAAACATTTAGAAACGTATTCAAAAAACTATCTCATTCAATTAAAAATTTTAATTTTGCTCAGATTAATAAATTTATTTTCTGCAGCAACAACTTAATGTTATTTATACCAAAAGCAGCAATAATTATTTTAGGAAACAATATTTAGTGCATAACTACTTAAAACAAATATTTGTATAATTACTGTTAAACATGTGTTAGGTGCACTTGACCAGTGAAATGAACGGGAACAGTACCCTCATAAATTTATGGCCCGTTTACAGATGGTTAGTTGAGTGTACTTTCTAAATAATCTCCAGACACCCCTTAAGATATCCTTTACCACCCTAACTTTCAACAAGTGGGATTATTGTACATGACCGCTGGCCTTAGGGCACGTGCGATCATTCTTCAACCCCTTTCCGGTGATAGATAGGAGTCAAGTACTTCCGGGGATGGACTGTAGGGTCTGGAATGGCTCAGGTTCCAGAAAATATATGTATGTCGTTACAAATACATTAAGACTATTTTTCTTTCTAAGTGCTTTACAAGGAAGCGGATATTTGGAATAATATATTGCACTTTAAGCAGGATTGTCAATTGGGGAGAACAAGTTTCCTTGAAGTTATTCAACCATTTCTTCTTGTTTAATATTTTATCCTAGAAAAAATAAAGAAATGGAAATCAGAAAAAAGTAAAAAGCGAAAATTATTATTTAAATAAAATAACAGTTAAAAAGTACTGTTCTACATTGTGGAATTGCTAAAAGATTGGAAAATCATATCCGCAAGATTCAGAAGGTTAACATGAGGTACCGTAAGGTACAATATATCTTTTATAATTAAAATTATTGTAACGAATTATGGCGTATTCTGTAAACAATTTTTAACCTAATATTTTAAAAATGTGTCATTCAAAAACGAAAAGTTATACATTTTTAATAAAAAAAATTGAAAATTCAAATATTTGTGCTTCATAAAGAGATTGATTATCTTATATATATATAGATTGCACAAAACTGATTAATAAAACGCAATTACATATAAAAGTTCATTGACATGCATACATTTGATAGTTTTATGCTATTCGCAGCATCAGAAACATATTACAGTATACTTATCTGAATTGAGATAGAGGTTTCAAGAAACGCGCGCGCGTTTAATTCACTCTTTTTTTGTTACTCGAAACATAATTTTTAGAAACCGAAAACTTCATAATTTTTTACTATGCTACACAAAACATCATCTGGGTTTATGTAAATCAAAATATTTTAAAAAATGGATTAATTCAGATGTTTTTCATAATCCAGCACTCTGAGTATTACTCTCATCAATATTAAATTATATATAATAAATTAACTTGCTTTATATATAAAACTATAGTATTTTAATTATTACATTGTTAGATATTTAATAATAAAAGTAAATTCAATTTTCCATCTATTTATGGGAACTCAATAATATAAAAGATAAGAAAGATATGAAGCTCATGTTGTTATTTTGTAATGTTTGAATTTTTATTCTGCTCCATCAATTCTTTGCTTTTTAGGGACTCCACGCTCATTAGCGGATGATGTTTATATAAGTAGATGAAGGGATTATTTTTTTTGATTTAGTAATTAACAGCAGTTTTGGAGTAGAGAATAGTGCTTTAAATAGTATTACTGATTTAAGTGGAAAAGTTGCCGACCACCATGTAACTATTTCCTGAATTTAACGAAAAGTTCGATGAGAGAGAGAAACTTTAGACTTTTGATAATATCTAACTCCGTGAATAATTTAGTTGTGACGTATAATCTTCCATTTTTTGCTTATTTGCTTAGTTATTTTGTTTACTTTAAGCCATGGCTTATTTTTGTTTAACTATTTAAGCTGGATTCAATGAAAAGTTTCATGAAATAGAGAAATATGTTTTAGTTCTTACATTAAATGACACGAGTCGGTTTTTGTAACAATTTTGGAACAACATAAGTTATTTAAAAATAATACTAGAGCCAGTAGCGCCCACAGGAATTTTTCAAGGGGGGGGGGGGGTGCCGGGGTTGAAAATTCACCATTTTTATATCATGCTATTTTTGTTTTTGTCAATTTTCAGGAACAAAACACAGTAAAAAAACTAATTATTGAATAAATAATTAGCATTAATTAATAAAATTAATCATTAATAACAAATATTTAATTAAATTTTACGTATTATATACTTAGAATTATAACCAATCGGACAAAAATCAAGGGCTTTGGGGGGGTCCGGACCCCAGAACCTCCCACCCCCTTTTGTGCGCCACTGACTAGAGCTATAGAGAGACTGAGAGAATTAGAGATTTTTCCAGAAGTTCCTTAATTAGACGTTAAATCTTCATTGTTTATTATAACTAAGCATTTTGGGTTTTTTTAAACAAAGTAAATTACAAGAATTAAAAAGTTATTGAAATTTAATAATGTGGGATGCCTCGAAAAGGGTTGACTTGCGCTAAATGAAGAAGGTATCAAACTTAAAAGGAAAAAGCATGTTTAATTAAAGACTTGAAACTAAAGCTTACAAAATCAAATTAGCATTGTGTATATTTGTTCACAAAGAAGTTGATAAAATTTAATTGTAAAGAGAAAGAGTTCAGATGTTTATCAACAGAAAACATTAAAATTATGATTAACATTTCAATTTGCTTACGTAATAATGAACTTTTGAAACAGGTAAAAATCTTCATAAGGTTAGTGAATCATTGGTCGGGTGTGGATTTGTGTAGATATAATATAGTACATATGTGTTCTCGAAATCATTTTATAGGAGATGCTAACTAGTTGAAAAATATAATAATGTTGTTTGTTAAGAGATACAGCTTACAACAAAACCTAATTTAAAGCAATACGAAGAGACTTATAATTATAGTAAGTTGTGAGAGGCTCACGCCTCTCTCTCTCGAGCACCTAGATGTGTGAGGGGAAGGGAAGAAACACTTGACATGATCCAATTAATCTATTTATTTACACACAAAGAGCAGACACAATTTCAACTAATAATAGTAAGAGAATGTTTCAGTGATAACCGTGAAAGTGGAACAACGACGGTAAACGTAAACGATTAGGAGATTAACAAACTTGATCCTTATCTTAATAAAGGATCTCACCTATCATCCGATTTAATCTAATCACAATTCAATCTTAGTGAACACTCGTCACTTTAAAGTTTCCTCCTAATAAGAATCAAATCACTATAATTCTAATATTATACCTTCAGTAGCAATCTCACCTAACTCGAGTATATATCATCTCTCCTTCTCTCTCAAGCTACAAAACCTCAACTATATATATAGTAAGTTAATTTAAATATCACGATTCTCTTCTTCCGAAGGGTTGGTTGTGAATAACGCGAATTGATAGCCCAAAGATTTTCCAAGAGGATTAGTTGGAAAAACGCGTATAGAGCCGTCGCAAAGTTAACTTGACTTTTAAGATAATTTAATTTTTTGAGAATTTTTTTTTAATCCAACTCTCTGATGCAATGAAATATTGTAGTCTTTTATTTTTTAAAGTGTCTTTTGTTTTTACATAGATCAATTTATGTTTTTCTCATATAAGGTCTAATATATAATTACTTGTTTATTATTCAGACGAATAGTTTGACCTCGGCATTTTTAACTAGTAATATGACAATTTTGGTTGGAATTAATTTGTTCCAGTCGTTGAGGGAAGAGGATGCAATGATAATTTAAACATCTACATTTTATTTTATTTATGAGCAAACAGTTAAAGCGGTGCCATAAAAGGTATAGCACAAACACAAATAGACAAAAACACGATCATTTAAGACAGTCATAAAAGTATTCTTTGCTTGTTCCCGATATCTTTCACCTTTATAGTTTTGGTTAACCGAAAGTTTCGTTAGAATCATATGATTTAAGTTAAAGGCTTTTCTGATTGGTCCGAATATGTGAGTGATGCAAGATTGCATCATCTTGTTTCAAAAACATTAACGTTTAAGTTATTTCTCGTTAGGTGGGTAAAATAAAAATTCATTATCACGCGAAGTTTTTTAAGGTTCAAGACTGTTACGGATCAAAATCCATCGACAGAAAATTTAAGTGAATTATTATTATATATATATGTATATATTGAAAATTCCTTCCGTAGCAAAAAAATTAGTTAATGAAATGTTACCAGTTTGATTGAACCAGTTTGAAAATTTATTTTATGAAGCAACAGTACTCCTTTAGATTAGACCCCCAATTTAGAGATGCCCCTAGTAATTTTTTCTTTCTTTTATATGGTTTATTGTTTTTAATAAACACAGGTGGCACACACTGGCGTTATTAGTCCTGAGTGGGCTCCATATCAAAATTCCTTAGAGGCTCTTTATTGGAAAATAAATAAAAATGATTGCATTCATAAAATTCATTTGAATAGTCAAAATATTGCATGTATTGGGGCCCTGTTGCTTGGGGGACCCGTGTCATTGATACGGCTGGTACGACGGTAGCTACGCTCTTGGTGGCACGCCTTGGGATGCCCTAACAACGATATTTCTCTATTTTTAATCCTACTGAATAACATTTTCTCTTTCTTCCATTGTTTCTTTAATCTAGATCACAGGTGCACTTTTATCTGATAATTAAAGAGTATCCGGCGTAAACTGTAAAATAGGACCTTTGCTTCAACAAAATCAACCAATTACTTGCCCACAAGTATCGTAGTGTGGAAATTTTATTTCAGATAATATTAGTTTATGAAAGGAAAAGAAAGTATTCAGTTTTTGTGTAAAAAAATTCTGTGTCAAAAATAACAATCAGCGAAATCTATCACCGAGCTATTTTGTTTAAAAAGAAATAAATCTTGTTATAAATCATTTAAATAAACTGCATGATAAATACAAATATTTAGGGATAACGTTTTTCAGTTGTAATGTAAAACTTCTATCACGTTTTGAGTTTATTTTTTGTTTATGTATGACAGGAAATGAGATAAACTAAACCTCCTAGAGAATCTCCTTGAAAGAAAACCATTTGAATTCAGTTGGTATGGGGAAAGAAAATCGATGACAAGCAAAGGGGGGGGGGGGGGGGGAGTGGGGGTGTCTTCCAGATTTGGAACGAAACGATTCGGAACGGAACTTTTCTTCCTTCATTCTTTTCCCTTCAAGTCGCACTTTTTCTACGAAAAAGATACACCTCTTTCAACTCTTGCTGCGTAGGAAGCCCTCAGTTTTGCACGGGAATGTGTCTGGGGTTAAAAGCGTACGTAACCCTCTTAAAGAGTGATTACTTCCTCTGTTGTGTTAAACTCCTAAGTGAGAAACACAACAGGAAATTCAATGAATTATGTCATTGGACATAGTTTCAGAACAACTTTTTAGAAAGTTTTGTTGATAAATATGCATATGACGTTTTATGTCTTGAAAAAATACCTTGTTGATAAAAATGTATATTGTTTAAGGTATCCGACTACGTTCGGAACCGTGATTTAAAAAAAGCGCATAAATGGATAATTTTCATAATATTTAGTGTCACCTACATTAGAATACATGTATAAAATTGTTTTAAGGACATTTTGACTAAACAAATTATTTAAATACAATATTTTGGCAAAAAATTAACTTAGAATAACCTTTTTTCAAAATGTTCTCCTTTTGTGAAATATTCTTCCATTATAATAATATTTTGCCTGTATATAGCTCAGATCTTATATACAGAGGCTCAACTATGAGTTTTGAAAAATTCACATTATTTTCTGGGTTACAACCAATTAAAATAGTTATCGGCGTTTTTTTCTTAAAATTTCTCCCCTTTGTTGTCGTAAAACATGGATAAACCCATTTCTAAGTTATATATTTCAAAAATTCTGGTTGAGCCTCTGTACAGAGGTCTGAGCTATATGCAGACAAAATATTATTACAGTAGAAGCATTTTTCACAAAAGGAGAATATTTTGAAAATGGGTCATTCTATGTTCATTTTTTGTCAAAATACTGTACTTAAATAATTTTTTATTGTAATAATATTCTTAAAACAATTTTATATACGTTTTCTAATCTAAGTAACACTAAATATCCTAAATATTATCCATTTATACGCGTTAGTACAAAATCACGGTTCCGAACGTAGTCGAATACCTTACGTAATTTTTACTCTTTAAAACTTTTAAGATTCGCCAGGAATACATTTAAATTATATTCATGTAATTCAGTGGCGCACACAAGGGGGGGAGAGGCTTTTCCGGGCTCCCCATAACCCTCGATTTTTTTTTCGATTGATTATAATCCTATGTATATAGTACGTAAAATTTAATTAAGTATTTGTTATTAAAAATTAATTTTATTAATTAATGCTAATTACTTATCTAATAATTAGTTTATTTACTGTTTCTTGTTCCCGAAAATCAAGAAAATCAAAGGAATATGTTGGATGGCGTTTTGGGGTATGATACGAGAATGGTGGACTTTCGAACATGCCCCCCCCCCCTTGAAAAATTCATATGTGCACCGCTGTGATGTAATTAAATATATATCTTTATCATATTAAGAGATTTACTTTAAGCATTTAGCTACGTAATAAAATTCTTGAATTTTACGTCTCGTAGTAAATGAGTGAAAATTAGTTTTTACCTTAAAGTTAAGCAATTTTGATTGAACCGCACAATTAATTTAATAAAAATTCTTAGAGAAAAAGATGAACATCATGCATCATTTGATTTTTTTAGTTTTCAGATCTTTCTTTTGTTTTATCGTAAACGACTGACCTAAGTCTGTTTAAAATATTACTGAATAAAATAAATAAATTCTCCTTTTTCTATTACGTGGTAAATGATAATAATGTAAACCATAGTAACATTTTAAATGTTTGCTTATTTAATTTTACATCTTATAAAATGTTTGAATTCATGGATTATTCAGATTTCCATACGGGCTTCAAGTTTTCTTTCTAAATACTGTTCATTCGAAATTATATAGACGTCTTCCTCTCTATTTTTTTGGAAACTTTTTCTTTTCTGTCTTGATCGTTACATTCTCGAAATAAATGTTTTAGATACTTCTCATCTGTATAGTCTAGTTTTGTGTTTGAATATATTTATAGGTCATACAGAGGCGAGATGTTTGAATTATTTATTCTAAAAAAACTTTGCTTCATTAAGGATTTTAAAAAATACAAAAATAATAATAAAACTATAAAAGATCTCATTATTTGTCTTTATGTGGAAAATCAGAATCTATACGCATTTGTCTCTATATTTAAATTTTTAACAAGTATAATTAAATTATTTAATTTTTAAATTAGATATGAATGTATTTGTAGTATATGTAGGTTTGTGATATTAATTTAAAAGTTACATGATATAGAGATATTTCTAGTAAAATGAACTTTAAGAATAATTCTTCACTTTTTAAAGAACCTCTGCAATGTTTATCTTCATTGAAGTTTAGTCTTTGAAAATCGTAATTTTTCATAAGAAATGCCAACAGTCATCATGAAACAATTCATTTTTTATTGATAATATTAGGATTGTAAATGAACGCTTTGGAATTTATTATTAATATATGTATTTTTAAAGTTTAAATTTTTATAAAAATGATAGCTTAAAAAATAAATTATTGATAAAATCTAACATAATGTTGAGAGAAGACAAAATATTAATTTGACTTTTAGAAGTGACGTACAAAATGGTTTCCTCATTTTCATAAAGTTAAGGAATATATTTGAGCTTAATTATCCTTATCAACAGGCTCAGAATTTTCGTTTAAAGTCCTGAAATAATTTTTTTAAAAAAAATTTTATGTGGTGAAATAGAATGCTTGATTGATATGAATTTTATAGATCTTAAGTAAGAAAGAAACCAGAATGAATAAATTAATTTAGTTTTTTTAAAGTAACTTTGAGATTGCCATTCTAGAAAGTTTTTATCCATTCTTTTTAAATGTTAAATGTTTGAAAAATACAAATAAATAAATAAATTCAATGATTTTAATATTATTTTCATTCGATCATCCATCGCTTCAAGTTAGTTCAGAATTTGAAATTATTTTTCACGTTTAACGTTTAATAATTTCGAATTTATTCTGAAAGAAAGGACTTTTTATCTGATATTTTTTAGAAACGACAAATGTAAGAAAAATAAAAAAATAATGCTTTTAAAATTATTTCCAGTCGATCAAACCTTTAAGTTACTATAGAGAACTCGGATTATCTCTCAAACTCTGCGAAGTAGAATTTATTCTAAAAAATTTTATAAATTTCTTTTTTACTACTTTTTTTTAACAACAAACCCCTTTAAATAATCTTATAATCCAAATCAGCAGAGTTAAAAGTTATCGGTTACCTTCAAATTCAGCGACGCAAAATGTGTGGTATTTACCAAAATACAACATCGTATGTCATCTTTGATCTATTTATTTCTGAGGCAGTTAAATTGATCGCAATAAAGTGTGTTCTACAATCATTTGCATATTACGGCTGTTTTCATGTAGTGTTAATGAATGGGACCCGAGTACGAAACATTTTTTCAAGTATAAAAGTGCTTTAACATTAATATTACATCCTATCTTCTCTATCCTATAGGGAGATCAGCTTATTTTATCATACTACTCATTTTTATCTTAATTGATTTATTTCTTCTGGTATAAAATGTGTTTCGCATTCTTTCTCCTATACAGTAAGCTATTTCTTTACATGTTAAAATAAAATGGAATATTTTGAAATTTTGAAACCGCTATACTATAAACAGATGCATGAATTACAATGTTTAAAATTTTCGTAAGAATTGAGTCAATTATCTTTAAGAAAATATGCTCGGTGTTTAGTTCAGGCCAGTAGCGCACACAGGAATTTTTCAAGGGGGCGGGGTCCGGGGTCGAAAGTTCACCATTCTTGCATCAAGCTCCTTTTGATTTTGTCGATTTTCGGGAACAAAACACAATAAAAAACTAATTATAGAATAAATAATTAACATTAATTAATAAAATTAATCA
>BMAV01002044.1:159838-191336 GCA_019973955.1 Trichonephila inaurata madagascariensis | reverse complement strand
TTGGGGAGACGTATTGCCACACGCTTACATCATCCGGAGAACAACCAACAACTCAAACAGATGTTGATTGAGGAATGGGCACTCCTACCTCAAGAAATGTTGCACCAGCTGGTTCTGAGTATGCGGAGACGGTGCAAAGCAACCATTGTAGTAAGGGGAGGGCATATATCATATTAAGAAACATCTGCTTGTTGTTCTTCCTGTTGGATAGACAATCATGAGTCACGATATTATGCGTTCAATAAAGCTTGTTTTTGTTTGATTCCATACCGTATGCGTTGTATTCCTTTTTCAGCGCCGATGCTTTCGTCATCCTTTACGTACATAATACTCTCCCTCATTTCAGAATTTCATGTCTCTCAGATGATTTTTCGTGAAGTTATGGCAATAAACCCACCTGTTGCTTAATTTTTGCACACCAGTGTATATTCTGATGCTTCAAAAATGGTTTAACAATGCTAAGACTCCCGCTTAATAGATATATGCCCTTTAAACTGTTTTATGCGATTTAAGATATATACATTAATTTTATGAATATGTAGGTAGATAAAATATAGAGAAAAATAAATATAATCATTCTGAGAAATCATTTGTAAGGCAATTTGATAGAAAGTTATTTCATTTTTATGTTTTCAATATGCACCTTTGACATTTTAAACCCGATCAAGCAAACCCCACGCAAATTGCTATTGTACTTTTTTTTCTTTATTGTTTATTTAGAATGACGTCTGAGAAACATTGAATGTTTTTTCCTTACATAAAATTAAATTTTATTTCAGATTTTTTTATTAAAAGAAACTATTAATTATTTATCATATTTGCTGATAGTATAGTTTGTCATGTAAAAATAGTTATTGCAACCGTCAACATAAAGTTTGATGAAAAAAGGGATGATTTAAGGTATCCGACTACGTTCGGAACCGTGATTTTAAAAAAGCACATAAATGAATAATTTTCATGATATTTAGTGTCACTTAGATTAGAATACATGTATAAAATTGTTTTATAAGGACATTTTGACAAAAAAAAATTATTTAAATACAATATTTTGGCAAAAAATTAACTTAGAATAACCTTTTTTCAAAATGTTCTCCTTTTGTGAAATATTCTTCTATTATAACAATATTTTGCCTGTATATAGCTCAGACCTTATATACAGAGGCTCAATTATGAGTTTTGAAAAATTCACATTATTTTCTGGGTTACAACCAATTGAAATAATTAAATTATCATTGTTTTTTTCTTAAAATTTCTCCCCTCTGTTGTCGTAAAACATGGATAAATCCACTTCTAAGTTATATATTTCAAAAATTCTAGTTGAGCCTCTGTACAGAGGTCTGACCTATATACAGGCAAAATATTATTATAATAGAAGCATTTTTCACAAAAGGAGAATATTTTGAAAATGGGCCATTCTATGTTCATTTTTTGTCAAAATATTGTACTTAAATAATTTTTTATTGTACTACTATTCTTAAAACAATTTTATATACATTTTCTAATCTAAGTGATACTAAAAATATCATAAATATTATCCATTTACAAGCTTTTGCAAAATCAGGGTTCCGAACTTAGTCGAATACCTTAATGTACAATTATAGTTGTATTTACCTTGTATACAAATCCTTATTTCTTGTATTTATTTCATTTATACACTGAATCAATCAATTGATCCTGTAGCTTAAGTGAGTCGGTTTCATAAACGTGCTTTAAATAATTGAAAATCCCCGTTACATGTTTTTTATCAATTCTTGTCCTTAAGTATTTTTACATCAATTTCAATTATGAATGCCTGAATACTGTTTTATTTATTATTTAATAATAAATTTTTACAAAAAAATCCAATTATTATTATTCTATATTGTATGAAATTAGACACTATATAAAATAACGTATTTGTTTAAGGTACACGGATAAATTGTTAATTGTAAAAAAAATTTGAGCCACCGAAACATATTGAAAATAATAGAAGAACATTGGCATTAAATTCAATGAAAAATTTTATTATGATATTAATAATTTCCCTTACATTCATGAGAGAGAGCGCTTGGAAGAAAATTCAACTTTAAAAAAGAACATCGTTTTTTTTTTATAAACATGGACAATGAAAAACGTTTATTTTAACAACTTCAATACTTCCCCAACCGTTTATAAAATGAACTGTAGCAGAAAAAAAAATAATTGAAAGCCATCGCACATCCATTACAACATCAAAAAAAGAGTAAAGAAAGAAAACAGAGTTCCCCCTTTTTTCATGCACACGGGTTTAAAGTAAAATATAAGACCCTGTCTCTCTACCCTTCCGAACAAAGTTGAAAAGTGTCGAAAATGAAGAACAGGTCACTCGACACCATTCTAGCAGGGGAAGAAAAAAGTGGGAGATAAGGAAGCAAAAAAAGTGGCGCACACCACTTTTCGTAGAAAAAGGAGCTCAACAGGCATAGATCAAGATGACGCGACCTTTACTAAGCGCTGTATTTAGCTTTCATCCTCAATGGAAAATGCTTGGAATATCCGATTACGACTGACTTATCGTTAATCCGAGGTTTATATAGACGTATATATTTGAAGCGTTTTGTTTTAGGCAAAAGCGGCTGGATGAAACTCGAAACGGGAAAGAATCCCCACCATTTTGGCAAATATAACCGCTGGGGAACGTTAAAAAATCTTTTACGGCCAATTTCTCTATTAATCTTTTGTTCTCTTCGATTTAAGCCCGCGGGAACATTATATAACAGCTCCGATTTTTTTTCGACAAATTTATGATGATATACGTGCATTTTATCCAGGCAGAATAAAATACATTTACTCAGAAAATTCGAAAAAGTTGAGGGGGGAAAGGAATTTTTTAGTACAGCCATTTGTTAATAGTCGAAACAAATAATGGGAAGTTACTCTTCGTAGCTAAATATATATTTAAAAAAATGAATAATAATACTCATTTCAAATTATGTTTATATTTATCCTGAAAGTATTATCCACCTTAAAATTACAACAAGGAAATCGTCCATGATTTTGTTGCTAAATTGAATACGATTGAATTCATTTGCTTTAAGGATTATGTATGGTAATTAATATTATTATCCATCCGTATATTAAGGGAAGGAAAGTTTTGAGCTTAAATTCTGAACACACCAAAGTTAATAATGGGAGAAATGCTTATACTTGAACACAAAACTCTCTGCCTGAGATAAAAAGAAAATGAATGATTTGAAAAATTGATTTATATGTGCGTGAAACAGAAATAGAAATGTTATAGAACAGCAGACGTTTGGGAAGAGAATAAAAGCGTAAGGTTTGAATTGTTTTGAATTGACTTATCCCTCATTTAACGAACAGCTTAAAAAAGTTTTTTCTCCTTTATCTAACTTTTGAAATTTATTCGTGGAATTTCTCTTAAATTAGTTAATGAAACAAATGATAAAAGTGGTATAATATATCGAGATTTTCAATAAATAATATAATAGATAAGAAATTGTGTTAGTAATGAAAAATCTGTTATTAGTTTAAAATTTATTTAAATATAGTTCATCATTGTAATTAATTATTCAATTATTATCCTTTTGTAATGTAAACTTGATTATTTAATGGATTAATTTCTTAAAATGTTAGGATCAGTAAGCCATTTGACATTACAATAAAATGGCTGAAAAATTTGAAAACATTTCGAAATATTTCAAGTTCGATTAAAATTAAATTCTAAGGAATTTCTGAATCTTTACAGTAACCTATATTAAAGGAATAGATGAAAAAAATATGATTTGCTATTAAATAAAAAGTTGCCTATGTAGTATATTCAATTTATTTTGCATATCATTGTTACCCGTAAAAACTGAGAACAGGAGATTTTTTTTAATTGAATATTCTACATTTAATCTTCCTTTTACTTAACTCTTCTTGAAATACGGAAGAAAAAAAAAGAACTTTACACAAGGGGTATCTAGAGAGATTAACCTATCTTTGAGGTCGAGGAAAATCACGAAAACCTCACAATAGTCATTCCATTAATAAAGAAACTCTAAGGTGCGCCAGTATGTTAACCTACTATTTTAAATAAGTTTTGGAAAGATAAAGCAACAATATTTCTCTATTGATTTTTTAATATTCTGATCTACATTTGAACAAAAAAATATTGGAAATAGAGAAAATTTTCATCTTTTTTTTCAATAACTCGTGTAATATTGAAAAATAGATCGCGTTTTTTATAAAGTCTCAAAATTTCAGAACATCTTCCCAAACAAATAAATTATTATTTTTATTATATTTAATATAAATTCCTCATCAAAAGCAAAGTAAATTATCTAAGTTCTGAAACAAATAAGGCTTAGAAAAAAGAATTAAATTATTTTTTTCTTATATATTGAATTTATTTAACTGCATGTAATACTTCATGATGAAAATTTGTGCTTATATCTAACTAAATTCGTTTATTCATAGCTGTAAATTGTACAATTAATACTCAAGCAGTGTTGCGCGACTTAATTATTTCAATATTAAGAACCAAAGAGACTGCATTACAAGCTCAATATACAATGTTAATAATCTTAAAAAGCTCTTTAATGACTAGTATCAACTGTCTTACTGCATTTCTGAAACACGCAATAATTCCAGATCTCTACAGACACACATACATACACTTACATAACTAGGTGCTTTTATTTTAAACGTTCTTTCATCTGTGTTATTAGTGAAAGAATAGATGATAGTTTTGAAAAATATTGCCACACACATACTCACAAAAGTTCCAGAGATATTATTTTTAAAGCTTCCAAAGAAAGTCACTGTCTCACCCAAGTCGTTTTTTCCTAATACTTTTTATCTCAACATTCTGGTGACGATAAGTCTTACAAGAACAAATTCTCCTTTGTTAAGAGAGCATTGCATTCAGTCTCTACCACAAGAGCTCAACGCCAACATTAATTAAGTTGTACAGGGAGCACTCTTCATGGAATATTAGAGCGTAAACTGTCCTGAACGACCGAAAGTTCTCGTGGTTCATGAGCCACGTTGCGAGTTAACAGAGAACCTTTTGTCTTGCCCACCTTTAGCGGCAAACCCGTTGCCAAGTAAGGTTCCACACTCACAGAGAAACTACTTTCAGTCGAGGCATTCCAGGAGAAATGGGACTAACTTTGTGCCTGGTCCGGCAATTACACGTCGATTAGCGGTTCACTGTTCCTCGCTATGCCTGACAGTAGACCTAATTCAGTCTTTTTTGCCTATGCCGACATCTATAAAGCGTTTTGCAGCGAACCGTAGTCAAGGAATGGCACGGTTCAGCAACGGACCGGTCTTCTTGGTAATTATTTCTACGACGACAGAAATTTCTAGTCCCAAGTTCTAAGAGTCGAAAGTTTGCGGTTGCACGAAATACAAACTATGGTAAGGATTGCAGTAATTAAGTTTAGGGTCCTGTATCTCAAATAAAACTTTATATGTCTGAGCTGGCGTCAAATATCTAAGTTTATGTCATTTATTACTTTTAAAAGATGCAGTGTTTCTTAAACATATTTGTAGGGAAATTTCTTTCCTTTTATTTTAGCTTAATGATAATGGTTCTTGCAGAGATTTTTAAGAAACCGAATGATATTCTTTGTTAGGAATGGCACTCCAAAAGCTCTTAAAGCTTTTTGCGTGCAGTTAAAAATCTAGTGTAAAAAGGTTATTTTTGTAATTTCGTTGTTGTGTTAAAGTACAGTATAATTCTCAAAAAAAAAAAAAAAGGATCTACTTTTGCTTGCGTAAGGCCCAAAATAGGAGGAAAATAAGAATTTTTACATTTTAAAAAATAACTCATACATAAGCAGAAAGAAGAGTCTTATGCATTTCACAGTTTATTAGTAAATTGTTTAAGAATTTGGCAGAAAGAAGCAATATTTCTGTAATATAATTAACAGCACTTTCTATAACTCCAATGTAAAGCTACCTAAACAAATAAATCTCGCAGTAAAATTAATATTAAACAAAAACTTTAAAGTTTTTATCACAAGGAAATTTTATCACTTCCACAAGGAGTTTGATTGCTATTATTTAAAAAAAAAATATTTATATTAAAGAAAAGATCAAATAAATAAATCATGAATGATATGGATTGTGATAGTCTTATGAAAATGAGCCTGAGATTCTCAATTCTAAATTTATATATTGGCTTGATATTTATTATAAACTTCCATTTTTTTAAAATTTAAATTTTCCCAATGGACTCAATTTAAATGAACTGCCATATCTGTTATGAAAGATTCCTTAAGGATAAAGGTTTTTAAAAATTATTTCTCATTATTGAAAAAGTCAGCCAAAAAGAAACTCTAATATATATTTTTTAATTATTCTTAATAAATTTGGTAAGAATGGAAATTTAATATATAAATTCTCTCTCTGTTCCCTTCCCCCTATAATTTCTATAATAAAAACAATCCTCATTTAATGAAAAAGGTTTTTAAAAAGTTAATTCCAATATTTCATCTAAATGTGTATTCTATTTTTGTCTTTAGAAGTTTCTAAATTTATCGAGACTATAACTTTATCGAGATATTTAAATATTACATTTATTTATAATTTTTATTTAGTCTTACTAAAATTGTGTCTTAAGCTGGTTTTTGTTTGTTTGTTTTATTTAAATTTTATTTTCAAAATATCTCAAGCAAGTTATCATTATTACGCTAAAGCAAAAACAAGCTAATGTTCATCACAAAACTTGTAGCAACAAAAACAATTTTTAAGTGAGGCAAGAAATTATTCGCCCTAATTAAAAAAAAAATACTATTAAGCTCTTTTATTAAAAATCGCAAGAATTACTGTTTGTTCGTTTCAATCAAATACATTTCTTATTCTTTTTATAGATAAAAATAAAAACTTCCAAAGCTTAAAGAAATGTTCTAATATCCTAGTTATTTATCAATCATTATAAATTTAATGTATTAAAAATTGACTGTTTTTCACTTTGAAAAATTTTATCAGCAAACTTGTTGAACCTATCTGCTTCTATTATGACATATTAATTCTCAAATTTTTCAGTTTTCTATTAAAGTTTCAAAATATTTAAAAATTTTAAAAAATTTTACGCCCAGTAAAAAATTTATTACACTTTTTTTGTTATTCTATTCTTTTATACGATTTTAAATCTTAAATTCATCTGAATGTGCAATTTGTTTGACAAATTCAAAATCTTGACCATCATTTGTTTAATCGGAGAATTTGGTTTGCATAATTATTAATGCTTAAACAGCCCTATAATTCTAAATAATATAATAATAAATAACTTGACTTGAATTATTGTACCATAAAGACTAATTGCTCCAAATAATGTTACTTAACAATTTGATTGAGTAATGATGCAATATCAGTGAGATAATTATGATTTATATCAAATAAAAGGGTATTTCGAGACATCAGCTGTCAAAATTCTGCGCTCATTTTTCTTCGTAAGTATCTTTTCATAATTTCCGTGTCTCAAAAGCTGTTTATATTTTGTCGCAGTATATGACATATTATTTCGTATAAACTGTATGTTATTCAATTACAATAAAAATGATTAGAGTTAATAGCTGCAAAAAATTTCTCTGCAATATGACAGCTTTAGAAACGAACTGCAATTTCTTTTTTCTCTTCACGCAGTGAAGAATAAAACTCTTAACAAATCAATTCTGAAAAAAAAAGTTTCAAAATGATTTAACTAAAAACTTTCTTTGTGTGCAACGCAACGTCTTATAAAAACCAAAAAAAATTAATGAAGATTATATTTCTTGATATAAAGCTTGCCTGAAATTTAAAATTAATTTAAAATCATTTGAAATATTACAATAAGGGTTTTACTGCCTGTTTAACTCTACTGGATCTTAAAATACTATGGGAAGTTGGGTAGATAGAAGAGGGAAGTTGTGGTAGATGGGAAGTTGTGTCTTCTATGGGAAGTTGTGGAAGATAGCAGAGGGAAAGAAAAATGTTCAGATATCATTGTCGTCATTTGATTGTGATTCTAAATTAAGAAACAACCTAGCCAATAGTTCTAAAATGACATTGATTCAAACTAAACAAATATGTTGAAAACAAACCGAATACCATTAAAAATGTACCACTGACACTTTTAACATAAAAAATGTTTTATATGAACTAAATTTTTTACGCTCTCTTAAATCATAGCATTCAGTTTCTGAAGGCCTTATAATGATTCTAATGTCACTTGTTAAATACCTGACTTAATCGATAACCTTTTGTATCAGAATATAAAGAAACCTCTTGTCTAAGTAGTTGAGTTTTTAAGGAACAACACTTGACTATCAGCCAGGGAAAAAATTTAACTGAAAACAAAACCCTGGTGGTATTCTGTGCCAAAATAAAGCAAATTGAAACAATGGTTGACTGGATAATATAAGTGAGCTCTTAGAGCTCTTTGTTTCTAAATTGAATGCTTCGTAAATTCCACCAGCAGAGCGAAATGAGGTATGAATTTCTCAGCTTACAAAATTGTCCACACTCGTTTTTTTTTTTAATACTGAAAAATTTTTCTCAAGTAAAAGTTTCTCATATGTAAACATTTCTTTATTTATATGAAATGCATAATAACAAGTAATATAAAAAAAAATTTTAAGTCAATTCCTACTTAGATCAACGAAGAAAAATTTTATTTTAGCTACTTTTTATTAAATAGTTACAATTAATATAAATATGTATATACATATGACAGAATCACAACATTATAAGTGGTAATTAATTTTTATTAATTATCATTAAAGTATCGTATTGTCATCCAAAACAATCGTGTATATAAAATTTCAGTTCAACTGAATGCTTTAAAACGTGAGGGGAAAAAAACCCTTTTCGAGTTTTGACACAAGTTGCCAAAAATGTTGCCAACTTGGCTGTATTTGTAATTCTTTAAATAATTAGTTTTAATCATTTAATTTTTATTAATCATAATTAAATTATTTCATTATCATCCAAAATAATCATGCATATAAAATGTATTGCTTTAAAATGCTTTAAAATGTATTTTATTAACGATTAAAAATTCCACCAAGATTAATGAATGAATAAATAAATATAGAGAGAGTGTAAGGTAATAGTAGGAATTGAAAAATAAGCATTTTATCTATAAGGTGCACGAAGTTAGACTTACGAAAACCAGATAACGTGTGAGGTTTGGAACTACAATACAAGGTGAGCACAAATGATAGACTTGATTTTAAAAAAATCCTATCTCTGAAACTATTACATTTATTACAATAAGTGATACATGAATGTAAAGAGAAATATATCAATTTTCCCCCCACCAGTGATCAACAGCACACATTTAAGATTGCTGTGATTGAAATCAAAACACGACGAAAATGACAGAGAAGAGCTTTTGCGTATTAGAGTATGCACGAGTTTTTCAATTATTTCTGGGCAACATGCATTTAGAAATCACTACGGAAAAGAAACTTTAACGAACAAGAGCATTCTGCGATGGTATCATCAAGTTATGGAAACAGGTTGTGTAAAAATAAAAGCAGTGGCCGTCCAAGCATCTCTGATGAAGCAGTGGAGAGGGTGATGCAGAGTTTTGTTCGAAGTCTACGAGAGCTGTGCCTGTGAACTTAGAATGCGGCCGAGGGTAGCCTAGTGGTTAGAGCATCGGACTCCAGACAGGAAGGCCTGGTTTCGATGCCCGATGCCCCCAAATACCCTCCGAGTACACGCGGAGTACGTGCTCGTTAAATCAGTGGGTCCGAAAGTCTTGTGGGCTGAATCACGAGTGCAGGGGACTGAAGAACTCCCCTTCAGTTCCATGCCTAAATTGTGGAGGTGGAAATCGGTGTCACCATCTATCGTCCTTTCGGGGTATTTCGCCGAGCTAATTCGTACTGTCACCTGTATGGTGCTCAAGGCCAACGACAAGCGTATTTCTAGCCCCTTACCACGATGAATTTCGTGGGCCTCAATCTTACTACGTCAGACAGGTGGCATTAGAAACAGCAACAATAACTTAAAATGCCCCAGAAAACGATAAGGGAAATTTTACGAAAAAAAAAATTCAAGCCGTATCATTTGCAATTGACACAACAAACAACAGAGGATGACAAGTAGGCATTTGTGCAGCATTATGAACCATTGATAGAGTGATGCTGCAAAATTTATGCAACAAACTAGATTACAGATTGCACGTATACCGTGTAACAAGAGGGTTACACATCAAACATTTGTAACAGGAAGAAAAAAAAACTTGGTATATTTTTCTTTACAATCATTTATCACTTATTGTAATATATGCAGTATTTTGGAAAATATGATTTTTTAAAATAGTCTATCATTTGTACTCACCCTGTATAATACATCAGTAAAAGGACTTTTAAATGTGTAAAATACGATAAGATATTCGAAGAGCAATAAACTAACACTAACATTCAAGCAGCTCTTAAACAAACACCGTATACTCAGATAAAAAAGTATTGGATTCAACATTAAAAGAAAAATAATTTTTTAGCAGACAATATCAAATAATCGACGAAATAGCTCACAGTACACTGCATTAAGTTATTTAAAAAAATGTAATTTATATAGGAAAGTAAAAACTCACAAAAGCCCATTCTCTCTAATTGGTTAATATCTAATAACAAAAAGATATTCAAAACAGTGAAATCTGAGTTAAATACAAACGCTGTATATATACATACTGATAACGAATGTATCATAGCTAAAATTAAATTCATAAAGAAATCATTCCCAAGAGCAGAATTGGACTTTTAAAAGGAAAAGACGCCCAAGAGCCATCTAATTCTTTGTATGATCATAGAATTTATACACGAAGTGTATTCTGGTGAGGTATAAAATACAATTAAAATTCTTTCGTGACTTTTCTAAAAGTGAAGGATAAAATATATAAGGTATATATATTAAACGCTACAGTTGGACTGTGAGATAAATTTGTTGTTACTCATCCCATCTTATCGATAGTAACATCAGATGAAGGCCCACGAAATTCATAGCTACACATTAAGCTAGATAGACTGTCGTTAACCATAACTTTGAGCACCAAACAGGTGACAGCGTGATTTGGCTCGGTTCCACTCCAATTTTAAGAAAAAGCACCCTGGGAGTGGTCAGGGGCCTTCCACCTCTGTTCCCCTTCTATCAACCTCACGAGAGGACTTGCGGCTCGACAGCTATTTAGAGCACCTCCATACCGCAAAGACACTATACATTTACAAATATCCATGCCCTCTCCGGGATTCGAACCCAGGCCCAACTGCACAACAGTCAGCGTCACTAACCACTGTACAGGATGGGTGGCTATACGATAGATTTAAATGATTCAAAGGGGATGCGGAAAGTAAAATTGGTGCGATTTACAAATAAGCATTCCTAACTGTTCTGATTAACAATTTGAGTGAGAAAAAATGTTGACTTAAAATTAAATAAAATTCAAATTTCAAATTATTTTACTATTCGTGAACTGTTTGAAAATGCTTCTCGATGAGATGAATACTCTGAAAAGCCTTAGATTTATTGGTGTATTGCGCAGATTTTTATATATATAATCTGATACAATTATTCTTCAATCTCTTTCTCTCTATAAATATATATAAATAGAGTGATCATTTTGAGTCTGGCAATAATTGTTAATTTTTCATTCATGTTTCACATGATCTAAGCACTTTTGAATGCATCTTTAAGTATGTTGCCTTTTTATTTATAATGGAAATAGAACTTTTCATTATTTTTCATAGGATTTCACTCAGTACTATAAACAGAAAAGAGGAAGTTTGACTAGCCTTAAAACTAGTTAAACCCCACTGTTGTATAAAACTAAAAGCTGTCCTCAGTCAGCATTGCTTATAATACTGCAACATCCATGTTTTTAAGTTTCCAAATTTTTATCTTTAATATTCAAGTCATTTCAATCTCTCAAGTAGAGTTTATTAATCTCTATATAATCATATACTAAACTGCCATGCATCTAATAAAGCTAAGCAACAAGTACAAATGTAACCGTAGAAGTATAATAACAAACTCTTAACCTTAGAAACTAAGACTGTTGGGTTAAAAATAGTTTTAAGGGCAGTCAAACTTCCCTTATACTTGCTTATAAAACTGGTCTGAATGGAAGAGAAATTAGTATAAGAAAAAATTTCTAAAAATACTATAAGAATTTGAACGTAATACAGTTAAACTTGTTTTTGTGCGGTAGATAGGGACCTCATAAAAAAACGCACAAAAAAATATTCAAAAATTTCATAAAGTCTTACATATAACAAACTAATTCGTGGAAATACTACAGAAATTTTTTTTTTATGCGGTGGCGAAGGACAGCATAAAAAAGTCGCATTTATAAAATATGCCAATTATTTACCAAATTTATGTAAAAGTACTTCCATAACAAATTAAATAATTAAATATTGCACATGGAAACATTTTAAAAACATATAGTTTCTCTTTGTATACATGGATAAGTTTTCAAAATGCACATATATAATTCATTGCTACTCACTATAATTCAAAGCCCTGTGATGAATAAGTTCAAAATCGCTTTCGTCACTTGAAGATACAATTTTAATTGATTTATTTTTTGGCAACATAAAGTAAGAGGTAAGTATTTGTGACGAAGGTCGGTTGGTCAGTTGCTTGTAAAGGTCACGATAACCAGATATACATGATTGAAGCACTTTTTGGAATTTTATACTCCTTTCTTAATTCGTATCTATTTTAAGAAAATGCTTTTCCAATTTGTTGGAAAGCTGCATGCCTACATATATTTTATCCGCTCTCAAAGAATCCGGTTCTTCTTGTCCTTCATAATCTATCAAATTATTGATAATGTCACTGTCATTGAAAGTTTCGTCTTCAATCAAGCGCGGGCTGCTGGTACGTTGACAGAAAGCAACTGAACGCGCATTTCCGGGAGACTGTTTATAACAAATGAACAGAGTGTCTTGAAGTGTCTACATTTCAGTGGTGTAACGTACACCTCCGCATCACGGGAGGAGGGGGAGCAGGACTCTATGAGCCCAACGCCTGACTAACTCTATATACGTATTTACCCAATTTGTAAAATATTAAAGGCAAAACCTGACTTTCGGGGGGGAGGGCTAACATTTTCCGTTTCGCCACTGGTAAATAGATAGAAAACATTACAGTGGCGCCAAAGTCATTGAAATTCATATACTGTATAAAAAAAAAAAAGATCGCACAGAAAAAATCGCACAAAAATAAAATTGCATAAAAAAGGACCGCACAAAAACATTTTCTACTGGTAATGAAATCTAAATAATATGGTAAATTTTTTTAAGAAGACTTAATCACAACACGTGAAAAATCAAACAAATACCACCATAGACAAAAACAGTACCACACATAATGAAAAACTGATAAATTACTTAAAAAAAGTATTTATTGGAAGGGAAAGCTCTCAAGGATTAATTCAATAGGAGGTTGCATATATGTAAAAATTCTCTTTAATTTCTCTAAGCAATTTTTTAATTTGTAATTGTCCTGGCCTTCAGGACTCGAGCACAAATAAATATTAGTTACCCGCCTAGCGGAAATCATTGTAACCGTGTCTCTTGGAAAATTAACAGCTTGCACTTTTTGAAATAAGATTACACATCAGAATCTATTGAACAATATCTTTCCACCAATCATAGCCTCCATACGCGGAAGTCACGCGGATCCAAGACTTCTTGTTGTTGCTTCATAAAAATAGCCAGAACTCTGAAAACTCTCCCTCTTTGTTTTTGTCCTGTGAAACGTTGCTACTGCTTATTGTAGCTGCTGTGTGACTGTGTTAATTACAGTAGTTATGTATGCGTGTTTGTTTTTAATCGTATAAATGTCTTAATGCAAAACAAAATGGATTACGTGCAACAAGATGATTTCTCATCAATACAATATCCTCCACTTGCATTTCCATTCTCGACCAAATGATCAGTAACCTATTAATTATAATAAAAAATACCATTCGCCGTTGTGTTTTATATATATACATACATATATACATATGAATACTAACCTTTCTTGATAATAAATTATATCTTTCTGTTGATTTAATTTCATCCATAAAAATAAAAATCAGTTGTTTTTTTTCAGTAAAATTCACACCCCATTACATTCTGAAATTTTGTAACTGGATTATCTAAACAAAATGGTTCTTCGAAGTTTTCATATTATTAACACTAGAAAGACTTAAACTTAGAATGTACTTATATTGCCCAAAAGCAGTCAAAATGACTGCATTGTGAAAGAATAATTAATGTGTAAAGAAATTTGTTTAAAATTAACTTTTAATATTTTTTGTATTATTTACAGTCATATAACAAGTTATTAGTAAATATTAACAATAAAAAAAATTGACTTCATTTGGAAAAAAAATATATTCTAAAGAATTCTAAGAAATTGTGCATTATATAGGGAAAAAGCACAATCAAAATGACTTCTTTGGGCAATCTAGTGTTAAAAATTTAAAAAAAAAAAGATGCTCACTCATAATTCTTTTATTTATATACATTTAATTGTCGATTGCAAATGTGAACATCTTTTTATTTAATATGAATAGATGAGAATCAATCTTCTTAATTCGCTATTTCCTGGATTAAACTATTCTAACCTTTACACTAATGAAAATATTACCAAAACCACATAATTTAGCACACACATATTTAGCTTCTTTTTATTAGTTAAATTAGTATTTAGTATCTTATAGATTTGCTCAAGAAATGAAATACAATTCCAGGGTAGGATAAAAGGTTAATGGTGACGATTCTGATTGCTCTTTATGGAATATGGTTTTAATAGAATTAAGTAACATTTTCTGAAAGTCTATTCAAAGAAAGTTCTACATTTGTTATATCTCAAGAACAATATCTTATTTTATTAACTTTCTGGTTGGAAGCTTTTAATACCAATGTAGTTTTTAAAAATCACATTTTTTTCAAACAACACATAAAAATTTTTTACTTGGATTCCCGAAATTTGCTGTAATAAGGAAACATTTTAGCGCATTAAATTTATACTGCCTTTTTTTCATTACTTGAACATTACGCTTAGTTAGTTTGGCCTTTTTCTAAGCAGTTTTTTGTGTGTGTTTCGACTTTTTCAAAAGACCAATGTACTAAAAATAAAAATACTAAAAGACTTTATTTTAGAATAAAAAATGAGTATGATTATATAATACTTGTAATAAAAATTCAAATTTGTAGTCATCTATGAAAACAAAAAAGAAAAAGGATTAAAGAAAAAAAAATTAACAGAATCCTGCATTTTTTCAGAAGATTTCACTTGAGTTTTCTTAAAATTATAACAAATTTATACTAGCTTTCATAAAAATATTGAGAATATCAGTTTATATAGGGATGAAATTTTTTAAAAGTCACATTGAAAAGATTTATTTATTTAATTACGGATAAGTTAACATTTTTCTTATATTTAAGCAATAATTTTTATTCATTTATTACATAATTTATGACGTATGGTTTTGTATATTAAAGGAACTTGTTAACTCTCTAGGGGGGCTATTTCTCAGGCACTGAATTGTCTATTACTTTTTAAAACGTTTTATAAGCATCTTTTCATTTTAAGCTGAGTCAAATTGCTGGTTCAAAACCTGATTCCACTAAAAATCTATCTTGCACAGAGGCTGATGTATGTTAAGTTAGTTAAGCCTTAGCTTTCACGCTAGCGTGGTGTGCAAGTTTCGAAAGAGGGGGAACATCTCCGGAATCGCTTATGGCTCTTACCGTTGTCAAAATATGATCCTCTTCGTCAGTAGTTTTCTTGCAGGTGCTTTAGTGCCAGATTTTTTCATGCTTCCACGTGCGATGTCAACAAGTGGCCGTGGTAGCCTAATGTTTATGGTCACCAACTCGTGGATGGCGTGTCATGGGTTCTAGTCCTGGTGTCAAGGAAGACCCATTGTATAGAGGAGCTTATGCATGTGTTAAATCTTTCATGTCTCCTCACATTGGTGTAGTATGGAAGTTAGGAGAGGGGATGCCAGCTCAGGTATCACCTCTTCACTTCAGCGTGGTTCAAAATAATGTGTGGAAAATAGAGCTCGTGTTGCATTATAGTGCATCGGTAATAAACACTTATTGATGTTAACGTGGCGTGGTTTGTGGGCTATCAATTCGGGTGTCATTTTCGCCACTCGAATATGGTTCAAAATCAGGCATGTCCATTCCCAATAGCCCTCTGGTGGCTTTGAAGGGAGACATTAATAAATAATCAGTTATTTAAATCTGAAAATAAAATTATATTATCTTTGCCAATTTGTGTGCTACAAATAATAGATATTCATGATCCAAGTGATCATTTTTCTTCTTACACAATCTGTTAAAAGTTTATCGTAAGGTGACACACTTCCTAGTAAAATATTAAGCCCCATTTGCTGTGGATTAATAAATTACACCATTATCATTTGCAATTTAATGAGTGATTTAAAATTAATTATAAATGTCAACACCTTTCAAATCACTAGTAGTTTACATTAATTTTATACCTGATGTGGAACCTACGACGATAAATGATAGAACTTAAGTATTAAGGTAATAACCCTCTCTCTCGGAACTCGAAAGTGATTAAAATATATCTGACAGAGCTTTCATCTTGCGTCTAATGAAAGTCACGATCATAATTTGCATACATTATGATAACAATTACATCACTGTTGCTTAATAGGTTGTTCAAAAATGATGATGACGCCCTAACGGCGTATAAATCGCGAAACAGTTTACGCCCGCTCACTAGGCCAAATGATAGAGATACCGTTTTGTGACAATTAAAAGGAAAATACTCAAAATCTTGTGAGCGAAGCAGAGACGCTCTTTAAAAAATGTTTGCGTTAGGTTAAATAATTAACCCCCAAAGTCTTTAGCGGAACTTCTAATGGAAGGAGGGGGGTGAGATATTTGCCGTCTATAATGCTCTCAATACCCGGCCGGTGCTGTCAGAAGTTTTGAAGCCATAATGGAAGGTTTCAGAGGCTTTGTCACGTCTTCCGGCCTTTTCTAAGAGTTTTTTCCCCCACCTCCCTTAAACCCTCTCTCACTGAAAGAGTAGAGAGATAGAAAGAGAGAGCGAAAGATCCTCATCATCTTTAAGTTCCCTACTTTTACTTGAGGGAAATTAAAATTTTCAGTTCAGCGGAACGCTGGATCGAGTGGCTTTGGAGAAGAGGGTTTCTTCGTGATTTTCCTCGCCCCCCCCCCTCTCCTCCGGGCGAAAGAGAGCGCGCCTCCCTCCTACCCCTTTCGAACTCCTTTTGCGCTCTTTGAGGGACTGATAATGCTCAGTTTTAAGCCCATTACAAGGCTCGTTTCACGAGGCCATTTTATTTTCAAATTACCGCGTTCTCAGAGCCAATTAAAGGGTCCGGCGGTCCGCGCCTTTGCGCCGAGGCTTTGGTGACAAATTGCGTTAAATTACTAGGGTTATGGAGGCATCGCGTCGGCCAGAATAAAAGCCTTCCCACTCACCGCTAGCGTCCGCTCTGCCATGCGGGAAAGCCAATCATTTAGCCCTCTCCCCCCTCCTTTAGGAGCGACTTCCCCCCTGCGTCAGGTTGCACGCGCGCTCCATACAATAGCCAATTTGTTCCAAATGTCTATTCATCACCGTGATTATTCGAGCCTTCTCGCATGATGCAGTGAACGACTGCTTATCTGCTCTTCCTCTCCCTTTATACACTCAGATTCGCATCACTGCGCACGGAACCACTTCCAGTTACCATGACAACCAGGGGCGGCGAATGATTGGCGTGATACGTTTCTTCGTTTGCCTTTCTGCATAACAGGTTAACTCCCTAATTCGAGGAGATTTCCGTCCACTCCACACTTATTATATATAGATTAGCAAAGCCGTCCCACAGCAACACAATGGCTGCAGGATCAAAGCCTCCGCAAATGGTTTCACTTTAGGTCCTCCCTTTCCTCGTTAGAACTTTTTTCTTACAGTAAATGGGAGGTCCAGTTTTGACCCGTCTCCTTGAACAGGAGGAGAAATTATTACCTGATTGACCGAAGTATATAATTTGTTTCCATTTTAATAATTATCTTGAATCTCTCTCTTGATGTTATTTACCTTGTTAGCGATTGCATTGCCCAATTAAGGTCTATTTGTCAGCGAGTTATATAATAAGTCGGCTTTTTTTTTAACTTAATTTCAAGTTATGATCAAAACGTCTAACAAATGTATGCCTGTTCTAATTGCTCTTTTCTATTTTAATTATGTGATCATTGGTTTATTTGGCGACATAATTGCTTTATTTCTTAATTTAATTTGAGGAAATGTTGGTATCGATCTCAATTCAGGTAAAAAATATATATATATATTAATTTGACTTTTTAGTTGGAGTAAAGACTTCCACAATTAAAATATATTTTTGAATAAGGGAATAATCATGGAAACATCTACATGTAATTAATTCATAAATTTTGTAAAGAATTGTTTTTGCTTAAGTAGTCTGGCTTCACAGTATTAGTAAAAACACAATTTTATTGTTCAGGGAAAACACTGTTCAAACCAGGCTCAACAAAATACAACACGAATGGAAATACAATACTCTCGAGCAAGCGAGATAAATGAACTATTTATAGCAGGCGATCTCGTGATCCTTTTCAATCATTTATAATTACTACCATAGCTTTTGTTTAATGCTTTGCAAGACGCTTATAAAATTTTTTTTAATTAATTTAAATTAAAAGATGAAAACTCAAACTGTTATATTCCGTATCTGTCTATGTAATTAATGAGATGAAATTAATTAAATGATAATATAAAAGAAAATTTTCAAGTTATCTGTGAAAGAAACATTACCTGCGGCCCTGGACAGGCAATACAAAGGACTTAAGCTTGAATCTCTTCTGCAATGTCGTGACTCAAATTTACTTAAATTTTTAGGTAGCGCGCGAGATGCGGATCTCACAGCTCTAATAAAATTACTTTTTATTTAGAATTATTGCAAATTGTCACATATATCTATTGTGTCTATAAGAAATAAAGGTTGCACATCTAGTTTTCATACACTGGGTATCGTTGTCTATCAGTCTCTTTCCACTAAATATCGTAGTGATAGATTCATCAAAAAAATAAATAAATAAAGCAGGGTTTGTCTTCTCACCTTTCGCCTCGTCCTACCACCTCGTAGGTCACTCGCTTATCTTCCTGATTGTTGATGCCGTTGCCACGCAACGTTCGTTGGTATATCGCCGATCTATTATTGCTGTTGCCGCTGCCTCGCAGCCTTTCGCTGCTCTCTTGTCACCTTCCCATCTCTCTTTTTAAACCTTTTGGGCGGTTCTCTTTCACACTTCCAACAACTTTTCATTGGAAACAGCATGGATCTTCCCCCTCAGTCTTGGTCCCAACCACCATTGGTTTTTCCGGGATAAAAACTTACCTTTTTTTTTTTTCGCCCCCCCTCGCCCTTGTCGCCGCGCTTCGGGGTTGGGACTATAAATTGGCCTGTCGCTCCGACACCGAGAATAAAATCCTTGATATTTCTTCCTTACAACAGCCGACACTCCCTTCCACACATGTACAGCATGGCTACATGTTAGAGGGAACGAAAGAATGGACAGCCGTTGAAACACGGGTGCGTGTTTTATAGTCCATTTTGAAGAAAATGCCATCTGGCGTGAATTATAAGTGGAGGGCGTCAAAGAAGAAAAGGGGGGTAACAATCATTCTTGACAGAAATTTTAAATACTAAAATTATTTCCTGTCTTTATTTCGGTTATTTTTAATAGTATTCATATTTTTTCTCATCATATCTAAAGTTTTTAGTAAGTCACGTTTAAATCAACTCTCGGAGTTGACTTTTCATTCTGTTTTGCAAATTAGCGTAGGAGGAAATGAATTTTTTTCAATTAATTCTGTTTGTATTGAAAATATGAAGGAACGATTATGAAATAATTATCGTGAAAAAAAAAAGAAAGCTATCTGGAAATTTCAGATGCACATTAGAATAATCAGATACTTCAGTGAAATTAAAAAAGCAAAACGCGACCTTTTTTTGTATTTAAGACGAGAGAAGGAATTTTATTAATAATCAATCTTTTTTTTTACTAAATTTCTAATTAAATTCCTTTTGATTTGAAAACTTATCACTTGTTAATTTTTTAAGTAGGTCTACATAACTGAAGACCAATTTCATTCAGGGAGTCCGTATAATTTCTTCAAAAAAATAAAGTTATTACCGTTAAATCTGGCGTACAACGCGCACTTTTAACACAAAAAATAAAATCAAAATGTATGGGTACTCCCTATACGCTGGGTATAAAAATGAGCTTTAAAAATAAAAAAAAGAGATGAGTATTTAAAAAAATACGCTTCTACATTTTTCTAAACACTGTTTATTTAAAATAAATGACATACCTCTTATGAGCTTAAAGAGTTGTAGTTCTAGAAGTATACTATTTTTTTTAAAAAACCTGAGGAAATACTTCGAACAAATGACTTAAAAACATAAAAGCAATGCTTACGTACATTTCAGATTTCTTCGTAAAAAAGGGGGTATAATTCTTGACCACAAAATTAAAGCAGAAACGATGAAATATTTTATTCATTTTTTTGAAATTTAATCCAACCCCAAAAATGAAACAACCATGAATGAAATTTTATCTTGAATTTAAGAATTATTAAAAATACTTAATACTCACTTTATCAACTATAGACATAATAATTTCCTTGGTTCTTATAGCTCCTAACTTTTTTCTAACAATTCTGCTCAAAAATTCATCTTTCTGTTGTATATATAAATGACGCTTGGATGAAAAGAGAATATAATAATGATAACTTCTAAAAATGCTACGAATTTAAGAATGTATTTAATAGTTGAAGCACACAATAGTGTTCTCCTTAAAATCCCATTATAAATCAAATATAATCCCATTATTAATGCCTTGCACTAATTTCAGTTGCTTACGAAAATTTATGTAATTATATACATAATTAATAGATCTCATATTAAAAATTTTAACTATTCATTAACTTTGGAAGTATTAATACTTATTTTATAAGATTTCTTCGCAGAAACATAAAATTCAGTGAAATATTAAAATAAGTTAAAAACAAAAGAAATGATAGACACAGATCTAGGTGAATAAATTATTGACGCAGTTCATTATGATCCAAAGTTGCATAGTTGAAAACAAAATTAGTACTTAGTATAACTATACCATTTTCTTTGGTAAGCTTCAACACAAATTTTCAACAAAACGAGGTATTTTCTCAACAATGAATGCCGCGGTAAAAATAGGTTGTCCATAAGGTCTTATCTTCTCTTCTATAACGTGTTTTTTTCCGTCCTACCAAATTGGTACTTTGAGCTAGAGCTACTCCACTCCGCAAATGAGCTCCACTAATAAATAACATAGAGTTAGTGAAGTAGAGAATAATTGTTACGTGAGCAATATAGCCCCATTCGTGAGTTCTTGAATTATTGTCGTTATTCGAAGATATATTAGAGCATTTCTTTTCGGTGAGTTTCAGAAGTTGCATCTCATATCAGATAAATAACCATTATTTCTTATTATTTAGTTGTCGACTGCATATCACGTACTTAGTTCTAACGCTTAAATTAATAAAAGGGAATTTCGTGAATATCTGTGTTTGTTATCATTTCGTGTTCTCGATTTAATGAATTCTCAATCCCTACTGCGTTCAGATCCCCCGGGAATCTCAACGTTCAGCAAGATCCCACCAACACAAGGAGAAGGTTCCGCAACAATGCTTTTTAATTTTTTGCATCTTTGAAAAGTGTTGACCATTTTTATAACATAGTTGCTAGCTCACCCCAACGATTTCTATTAAACTCAGGGAACGTTGATGGCCAGTTGAGTAATTTTACGTTATTTGTTGCAATCTAGGTTTTCATATCTTTAGCTGCTTGTACAGAAAAATTATCTTGCTTGAATAGAAAGTTATGCATAACTATCCGAAACCCCTGGTTTAAAATATTGCCGCGGAGTAGGAGAGACCGGGGCAAGATGATTATGTTAACAATTTTTGTTGTTAATTTATTTTTAAGGATTAAAAAAATTAATTTTGCATGGAGTGTTAGAGTAGTTCTTTGTAGTATTAAATATATTACCATTTATTTTTTCAAATAAAAAACACAAAGGATAATTTTATTTTTTCATAAACTTAACAAATTATCATGTTGCCCCAGTACTGGGACAAGATGAAAATGTCCTTGGGGCAAGATGACAACACTGAATAAGGTTGAACATATTCTATCGTTTACATGGTTTAACAAATGATACATGGTTACATGGTTTAACAAATGATAACTGTGTTTTTACATCTTGCAAAATATCAAACTAAGCGTAAAGTACTGTAATGTAATGTTGAAGTGTTTAGCTGTGCAGCTAACAATAGTCACAAATAAAAATTCCATTTTCATAATTGTAACATTCCTCCTGCCACCACTCTTGGCATTTACAGCACTGGATCCATTCTTCTGTACGAGGGTCACAATATTCCTCTTCACAAGCAGGACATCTTATAACACCATCCTTTGAAGTTGATGCAACTGGACTGTTTGGCCTGTATTTTATAGACTTAGGCCTACAGAAACTTAATTTGAGTTGTTTTACTCCCTTCTTAGCTTCACAAGCTTTTCTGTTTTCTTAAAATTTTCTGTTACTCCTTCTGCTTTTCCTTTTTTTCTAACATTTCTTTGATGGGTGTGTTTGTAAGAATGCTTGAGCTCACTTTTTTGCTTTTGCTTTTTTTTTCTCACATTGTGTTGCTTTAGGCAATTGTTTTAAATAAAAAAAAAAACACTAACAGGCTTCTTTAGTGCATCTGAATCAGCATTTGCAATAAGTTCTGGTTCTTCTGGAGGGTTTATATGTTGGTTTTCTACTACCACGCGCGGTGCGAGAATTACCACTATTATTCTATATTTCAAAAACAACCTTTTATTGAGGGTGTAGCTTGCAACTTCGAGAAGTGCTGCCTATGCAAAACCCAAACGAACGGTACCCGGCCGTTAAGGAATCGCACTGTTAGAATCGAAGATATTGAAGTATTTCATTTTTTGACCCTGATAGGTTGTTTTTTTTTTCGGAGGGCTAGGGGGGAGCTTAGTGGATGGCAAAAAATGTTTTTCACTAGTCGCCCCCTTTCGAATGGCACATTCCTCCATCCAATGCATCCCTTAGCCCCAGAGGAGATAGAAGCGCAAGTCGAGCGGACAAACACACAGACAAACAAGCGTTTACAGGATTTAATAAAATGGACAACGTAGTTAGTTTAATAAATTCCGAAATGTGGGCAAGATGACGAGTTCGTCATCTTGCCCCGGTCTGTCTGTTTAAAAATATTCGTTTTCATTGCCATGAAAGAAGGCGATTAATTGACATTTATTCATGGTAATAGGTAGTATTTAAACTAAGTTACTCATAAATATTAAAGGGAAATGATATATCTTGCCTGTATCTGTAGCAGAACTTATTTACATATGCATAAAAGTTATATCGTGGCAGCGGTAAACAATCAAAACCTCACAACTAACACAAAAATGGCGATTTCAGCTTCTCTATACTATTGTTTAACGAACGGTCAATAGGAGAGCCAGTAGTATCCGGTTGATCCTTCCTCCTTGTGGAAAACGGAAAAAATAAGACATTCGTTATCTTGCCCCGGTCTCCCCTATATTAATACAGTAAAACCCATTAAGTTTTCCACTAATAAAACTTATTTTACTTTTACCATAGTTTCCAATGCATGCCCATGTCATGAAACTCCCATCTCTATGCTGTTACCTTGAAAGGATTAGTTCTTCTTTCCAAAAATCATGAAAATTGTAGCCGAATCTTTCAGGGCCATCCAAATGCAACTTTTTCTCATCAATCAATATATTGCATTTGTCCTCTCTTCCACTGAGCACGATAACGCATAAGTGATAAACGCACTTTCTTGTATTGGAATTTTAAAAACTGAGATTTTTTTTTTTGTGAAATATTTACTATTCTCCGTCTTGGTTCCTTGTAAAGAAGTTCCTTCCCTCAGTCACAATTTGGCATGATGTCAGGGCAGAATTAGATACTACTCTTTGAATTCGGCTTTAATCACGATTTGAATAGAATCAGAGCATTTCTGAACATTGTATAATGCAGAATTTTTAATGTACTTTCTAACTGTATGGTCATGATATGGTTAATCTGATGAGCATTTCATAAATAGAAATATTTTGATCAACAAATGCATAGATTTTTTTCTTGTTCATGGATCAGTTTATTTTTACCTCTTATTCTACTTCATTTTTTCAAGACTTAAAAAAGGAAAAATAGCTTCAATAAGAAGAAACGCGTTATTTCCTTTAATTTATTTTCTAATTATCATATATATATTTCAGACATTTCAGACGTTTTCGCGTTTTTTTAAAACTATGCATTTTTTCTTATTTCGCGTTGTTGAACTTGCCATTGGGAAGAATAAGACAGAAAACAAGAAAGATCTATAAATAATGACTTTGATTTTAACTTCGTTTACTATTAATTCTCTGGATCTGCATATCTAAAAAATAGAAGAAAAGCGACTCCCTCCCTCATCAAGAAATCTATCAAACTATTAGACCAACAGATATGAAATTTAGTGAGCATGTTTCTTTTGTTGAGTAGAGATCAAGTGAGAACGGGTTTTATTGAAATCAACTTCCAAAGGGGTTACATAAAAAAAAATAATAAAAAAAACCCTCTTTGAACTGTTAGACCTTCGGACTTGAAACTTGGTAAGAATCTTTCTTTTGTTCAGTAGAAATCCACTAAGAATGTGTTTTGTGGAAACCTACCCCCAAGAATTGTTACGACGGCTTAAGGGGGCTATATACATAAAAATTTCTGTTTTCGAACTATTAGACCAACAGATTTGAAATTAGGCAAGCATATTTATTTGTTGAATAGAGATAAACAAAGAGCAGGTTTACAGAAATCCATTACCGTGGGGAAGGGCAGGGGCGTATGGATAAAATTTTCCATTTTTGAACAATAAAACTCACATACTTGAAATTTATAAAGCATGAGTAAGATCCACAAAAACTTTTTTTCACGTTAATCGGCTCCCAAAGGGGTGTTGAGGTTGATATTGGAGGGCGTGTAGATGTAAAGAAACACCCGTTTTTGTGATCTATTTGGCCAACAAATTTTAAATTTGATAAGCATGTTTCTTTTGTTGGGTATATTCGCATGTAACGGGTTTTCTGGAAATCAGTTCCTAAGAGAGGTTGTGTGGCGTAAAAAATAAATAGATTTTACTTTTAAGTTTAAGTCCTTTTTAATATAGTGGCGAAGGTTATAAGAATGCTTTTCAATGTATATGAAAGCTTTATGGTAAGACTTACATATAAATTAAAAACAGTGTATATTCATACAACATCATGAAATAACCAGTAAAGCGGCCAGGTAACGACAAGTATGCATGTAGCCAATAAATGATTCAATAAGTTGGAGTTCCTTTTCTATACATGCTTCTACTAGCGATAATGACTAGAGCTTCAATTATAGTCTTAATACAAAATTCAATTTGTATCGAACCAATATCAGCTGTTAACAAATACCTGATTCAGTTTTTTACGGAGTACATAGTAAACTATGCACATTAAACCTGCATCTGATCGCAGCTGTGCACAGTGAACATTGGCATCTAGTTTGTGGTACTTTCGGCTATTTAACATTAAATATACATTTTATATTTCTGATATCAAAGCAAATTTATTCGTTTTGAATGCATGTGAACTTATTTTTTTTTTTAAGAAATTCAATAAATCTGAAATGTTTTCTGAATCGATTTCTGTTCCTTGTCTTTTTCTTAAGAAATTGTGGTTCTATTTATATTAATTCTAGAAAAAAAAATAGAAATTTTCCCTTTCATATAATTTGAAATTTCCGGAATATACAAGAGACTGTTAAAATACACTCTAAAATATGAGATGACTCACCGAGAAGGAGCAATTCGAATGGAACCAAAATCGGTAAATGTGATTTACATGCATTGAAAACAAAAACCTAACAGTAGCATGGGAATTGAATGTTTTATTCGTGAAAAATGCAGCAACAAAATAATAATAATAATAATAAAAATTGTGCATTGTACCACTTCTGGCCAAGATGTTAAATGTTATCCTGCTGGGAAATAATTCGTAGTGCTGGTAGATGTCTTTTAAATTGCTTGCTTGCCATAAACATTCTAAGTGGCATATTAGATAGGCGCAATATATACCTGTTTGGAGTTGCCTGTTCCTCACAGCCCAAACGTGGCCTGTTGGGGAGAGATCTTGCGAACGCACCAGCCATGGAAGTGTAAGTGTTGAAGAAATTACGAAGGTAAGCAGTAGAAATACATGACGGGGGCATCTAAGCATTATTTTAATGAAACGTAAGCCCAGTGATAGGACTCTAGGAAAGAGTAACAGTTTGAACCTCAAAATCTTGTCGACGTACGGTTGTGTTATAAAAATGTCTCGTCTGACACCCAAAAGGGTCTGGCTTTTAAATGGAACAACATTCTGGACCAAGATTCCTGGATACCCAGCTGTGTGGTGGATGACAGTTGGTGAGTATCGTACTGCTGTCCTGGATGTCTCTTAATGCGTCTTCTCTGGTAGGGTTTACAATCCCGTGTTACATTTTCAATCCCGATTACATTATCCAAATCCCGGGATCCCGGAATGGGTCCCGGGAGTAGGATTGGACTATTTATTAAAAATATTTACACATTAGCATAGTTGAAATTGCATAATAAAACTGAAAATATGATTAAAAATTGGTGTAATATTACTTTTATTGAAACAAATAAAAGCAAAACTTATTTCATCAAAAAAAAATAAAAAAATACGAGTAGTACATAATGAAATTAAAAAAACGTGTCGTCATTTCTTGAGTTTCTGTAAATAAGCTTTTAAAAAACACAACTCGACCAGCGTTTCATCGTTCAAACGGCTTCTTATTTATGTTACAAATTTTCCTGTTGAAGAAAATGCTCGTTTGGATTTTATACTTATAGGTGTTATCATCATTAAATAGGAGTATGTTCTTTTCACAGATAGTTACCACGTCTCCATATCCATTTTCAAAAAGAGGCAGTACTTTTTTGAATTTTTGATGACAGTGCCTCAAATCTATTGTAATAGACTGCATTGGTGAATATACCTTTGTGATAACTTTATTTAGTTCTTCTGCTACACTTAATGGTTTTGTGTGTAAGTTGATCCAGTTATTGAATCAGAATGTGAATCAATTTCAAGTGTTACCTTATTTGAAATATATAAAAGACCCATTTGCATGAGTTGTTAGTATTGCAATGGGATTTGAAGTGTCTCAAGTATTTCAAGCACGTCCACTATTAATTAATGGTATTTAATTGAAGAAATAACTGTGACAAAATCTTTTCTTGAGATGTTGCTTATATTATTGTGTAATTATTGCAGTGAGCCAATTAGATCTGTACGACTCTCACACCAGAAATGAGAGCTGCATAAATTTTTTCACTTACAGCACTTATTGCATAAACAATTCTTCGTATATATTTCATAAACAAAATATAAATTTCTAAAAATTAAACTCTTAGAAAATTTTGATGTGAAAAAAAAATTTAAAACATAATTCAGACAAAAATTAAATCCCGAGGTTAGTTATTTTAATCCCGGGATTTCGGGATTGGAAAAAACACCGGGATCCCAGGACTGCAAACCCTATTTTCTGGTCATCGGGGTTCATTTTGGAATGGGAATGATGCCCGAAAGCCCCTCTTCTGCAGTCCACTAAATCTGCAATCAAGGGTCATTTTAGTCTGTAGTGTCCGAGTCACATTTGTGGCCGTGGTAGCATAGTGGTCAAGGTCAAGGACTCGTGACTGGCGTGTCATGAATTCGAACCTAGGGCCACAGAAAATCCACCATGTAGAGGGGGCCGATACACGTTAAATCTGTCGAAGCTCAAACGTCCTCCCGTTGGCGTGATGCGGTAGTTAGGAGAGAGGTGCCAGCTCAGATGTCGTCCTCGTCACTTGACCATGGTTCAAAATTACGAAATCTGGTGATAATACCCCTCGAGCACATTTATAGTATAGTGTTAACACAATTCTGTCTCTCCTGGTTACATATCAAATCGTTGATAAAGACGTATCGGGGAGTTGTACCATTCGATTGATCATTCTATTTTCGCACTTGATCGCATTCTATTCTCGCACTTCTATTACCTCCTTGATGCTCTGCCGGCTATGGCTCAGCCATTCCTGCCACCATCATGGAATGGAAGCATACTTCCAACCCAAATGTCAGTGATCCTCGGTTTAACCACCCTATTCCCACCCTTTGAGGAAGGACAGTAATTACATGTCCTTCCTTAAATGGTTACATCTGCTCATACTGTTCGCGAATTTGTGAGGCATTTTTACTATCCACGGGAGTGGACGGAACCATATTAACATAGAAGGTATGTCTTAACATTGAATATTCTCTGTTTTATACACCTACCGGATGTTGTATTGCAGTGCTGTAAAGTTCCAACTAGTCAGTTCATTGGCCACCAAAAGTTCATTATTTGTATATACTGTCATATTAAGTTCTGCTTTGATCTGACAAGAGCACTCATGTCTAATCGCTTTGTCTAATTTCGACGCTCTCAACACCATTGCCAATGGGTACTGGGATCTTTTCTTGTCAGTGGCACATACACTACAGATCTTTGGGTGCATAATACTACTTATTACAAACATCTGGAAACCGTTCTCAGCGATATCTGAGTTTCTAAGGCAGCATTAAATTGATTTTCATGGTCAGTATTGATGCGACAATTCCTCTTCGCTATTAGGACGTTATACCTCTCATTCTGGCCACAGAGCTTCAAGGACGATCTACCAGCTTGCAGCTGCTATACATTCTGCTGTTTTGAAATGATGCTGACAACCCTGTGGGCGATTTTGAATAACCTGATAATGTCAGCTGTTTTTCACCCTTCCTCCAACTTTTCGATAATTCTGCTCGTAAAATTATTTAAATATCTATCAATTTTTTTTTAAAATTTCGAGATTGTCAGTTTGTTCCTTAACATATTTCACTATAACCAACTCTACCTGGATGTACCAATAATTTTCCATTTATGATCAGTACTGTAATGTAGAGCCACGCCCACGCACAACAAAAATTTACATACATACCATGTTTCCCCTTTCATCACGTAATTATGGAGTGCAGTATTTATGTTGTGTGTCTAATATAATCTATTTTAACTTATATTAAATTTAATAAATTTTGTATTCTCCTTTCTTAATTTTTTCCATCAAGCTATAATCCTTCTACCTCGCATATAATGTATATTAAATTTTAAAAACTTCGTTTTTCTAGTCATGTTATTCAGCCTTAAAAATAATTCTTCATCTAAATTATGTGTTCTTCAGTTGCATTTCTGATATGCCCTCTGAAAATACTCAACTGCAATCGATTGAGTACTCAGGAGATCTTAATGCATCAGTAAAATTAATCATTTTAAATATTACATGTTTCTTCTTTATATATTCATCCACTAATGACTCAAATTTAGACATAATTATAGATTATACGAACTTTAAAGTGTTTTCTCTAAAAATAAGCTCCAGACAGAGTCATTTGTTTCTTTATTTTTCCTCTTAGTAGAAACGGGTTTGTAGTAGGCTCTTCTTTAGCACTGCTTTTCCTTTTTGAAACCGCCCCCACTGGATCGATGGTGAGTCTTTAGCTCGCAAATATTAATTGCAGGGCACGATTTCGGCTGGACGTGTTTGTCACCCTAACTAGTTTCGAAACGCACAAAAATTCCCATGCTTATGGGGTACTTACTGTGGTAGGAATGGTGTTTGTGCTTTTTTAATTCGAAATTTTTCTCCGTTAATGACGATAGCCTTTCTATGTTAATTAACGAAAATGTTCTTTTATCGATCCTTGGCCTAAAAGAGTATTTATTTTGCTCTTTTCGCCCTTCTCGGAAGGCTTTATTCTTCACTTGCAGAAGATATACAATTGCTAGAGTTACACCCCCGCGTAGGCGGAAACAAATGCAAAGAACAATCGATATTAGAATTACTATATTGGAAACAATTTATTTTCACAGAAATGGCTGGAACTTAGCGTAAAGTTTTTTACTTATTTGTTTATTTATTTTTTTGCTGCAGATTACCGTCAATGTAGTCAATGCAATTCCTGTGGATCGAATTTGCTTTTTTTAATGATGTGTCATACTTTTCTATATTGGGGTGTTTATTGACAAGCCAGGAACTAAAATGAGAGATTACTCGAAAAATAAATTAACCCAATACTATATTTTGTGGAATTATCAAAAAAAAAATATACCATATTTAAACATAACTTGAAACACATTTTAATAAAGTTATATTAATTATAAATATATTTTTACATGATTTTGCTTTAGGAAGCCCAGAAAAAGTTCAATTCTACTTCACTGGTACAACAATCCATTATGGATAAGCTTTTCTACTTTATTTTGCATCATTTCATTTGCTGTGTACTAGCAAATTTTGCAATTTATACATTAAATGACTGAGTCTTTTTCATTACCATTTAATTATAACTAATGTATAATAAATGTATTTTTGATAAAATAAAAATTTAAGTTAATGCATTATAAAGAAATAGTCATACAACATAGTTTTCTATGCAATTTTTTTCTGTATTTGTGCTGTACACTGTATAAATACAGAGATAAATCATTTATATATGCCAAATCTATCGAATACCTATCTATCATTTCTTTGGTTTGAGTAAATTTTAATGACCGATTAAAAACTGGTGACTACAATAGCTGTATTATATCTATTACAGAAGTATGTTTAATTAGGTATATATCTTTGCACCTTAACTTAACCCGGAAGAAGGAGCGAACACACTTGATACCAACGTTAGTGGTCGCGCGGGGTGACAGAGTCACTCCGATCCTATTTTTTATAGTTATTATTATAGTACACTATAAAAATCGTAATTCCAGTGAATAATTTAACTAAGAAAAAAGTATACTTACCTACTTTTAAGAACTTTTAATTTTTTCTTTGATAATTTAAAAATTTTTTAACTGAACTAAAATGTTTCAAATGTGTGTAACTTTGATAAAGGACTCAAATTACAAACACTTTTCGCCAGCATTACATGAATGATATTTGCAAGCAAAGCTGTCACATTTTGTGTAAGTTATTGTAGTTTTACTGTCCTTAGACGATCGACAAATAGCATGTGGAAGTTTTTCTTGCTTGGGTCTTTTTGATAGGGTGTAAAAATATCTTGAGGTACGTGTGGCTTTATATCTGTTTTGATGGAGTTCTTTATGTAGCATTTGAAAATCTAACTTTCGATTCAAACGTTCCATGTTCTCATCGCTTTTCGCAAATTTTCTTTCACTATCATGATTAATATTCATTATTTCATCAGGTTCTTCCCTTGCTTGATCAATTTCTTATTCCAAAGTCTCATTTCCACCCAATAGAGATCGCACAGATTCCCATTTCTTTATATATATATATATATATATATATATATATA
>BMAV01002044.1:144266-159058 GCA_019973955.1 Trichonephila inaurata madagascariensis | reverse complement strand
AAAAGGCAGCCGACAACTCCAATTACACTCATTGCCATAAAAATTTACGGACCAAGAAAAAGTAGTCACAATTAAACGAAATTTTACATATGTAAGTGCTACTTTGATATAGATAAGTGATAAGAAAATCAAAGAAAAAGGATCATTTATTTCAGAAAAAAGTACAAATGAATGGAAGTTTTAGTACTCCCTTGGACCCCTCTAGCGTGAATGCACGATACGTTACGAGCGGGCATTGAAGCATACGTTCCGTATGATGTCCTGAGACATTTCGCGTTACACAGTTGCTGTAAACGCGCAGCTACTGCAAACTCGTTGCCTGTCCAACTTACCGCCCTAAATGATCCCAAATATACTCTATTTGTGACAAATATGTGGATCTATCAGGTCAGGGAAGGGTGGTAATGAGGCGGAGGCAATCTTATGACATGTGTACCCGAGCATTTTCTTGTTGAAAAATAGCTCCTGGGAGCCCTGCCATGAATGGCAACACAACACATATGACTAAAGGATGTCATGGACGTACCGTTGGGCTGTCATTGTGCCATGGATCAATATTAGGGGTGACCGTGTATCGTAAGCAATGGCACCCAATACCATCACACCAGTTGTAGGAGCGCTGTATCGCTGTACAGTGAAGGCAGGATTGAGGCATTCATCACGGGGCCTCCACACACAAACACGATTGTCATCACTGCTGAAATTGAACATAGATTCGTCCCTGAAGACGATCTGGTTCCATTCCGTTGCAGTCCAACCCCGTCGTGCGCGACACAACTCCAAATAGAGGAGTCGTTGGGTGGGTGTCATTGGCAGCACACATAATGGCAGAGGCGATACCAGATGTCCTTCAGTCAGGCGACTTTCGATGATTCGGGAAGACACAGATGTCAGTAGTGAAGGGGCTGCATATGTCTGGTCAGTGGCCAATAAGGCAGTTGGCTTTACGCGTGTGTGTCGTATGATGTGACGGTCATCACTACGACTGGTCTGTCGAGAGCATCCTGGGCCTGGTCACCGTGTAAATGACGTCTCTTCTGCCCACTGGTCCCAATACCTCCTCATAGTCAAATCAGAACAACCTGCTTGGCGAGCCACTCGCCAAGCTCTGATCACCCAGCTTCTATCATTCCGATGATTCTTCCTCTCTCGAACTTTGGCAGCTGCTCATATTGTCTTTGATGGTGGCGTAACGACATGTCTGCCTCAACGTTTTCTTTGCAAAAGATCAAGTACGCTCAAACAAACTTTGCTTACCTGTTTTATACTCCAAGGAGAACAAAGTTCAGTGACCTCTAGTGGCATTACGCAATTCTAAATCCCACTGCATTTCTATAATCATTTGCATATCTGTCCGACATGTACGTTCATGCCAAGTTTCGTTACGATTCCGCAATTATTTCTTGGTGCGTAAATTTTTATGGCAATGAGTGTATTTGAATATCAGATTTATTATTGGACAAGGAAGAACAGATGGCTACACGAAAACAAATCGACTTGTATACAAAAAGAGATACTGTAACAGATTATTCACAATAGTACAAAACGTTCTCGTTATAAACACACTTTACAACGTTCTAGAAACGGTTCTTTAGAACAGTTCCACTAACAGGAACATAGACAGAGAGTCTCTCTTTCTTTTTATCGCATTCACACATAGATTCTGATCTCGATGGCACTCTTTTTTGAGCTGACTTGACCTTTGTTACAAAGGTCTTTTAGATATCCTGAGTTTATAGAAGGGTCGATCTTAGAGATTTCTCGTTGATTCCTTGATTATATCCTATTTTTCGTCAAATGTCGCCAATATGATAACCCCAATCACATCTTCTATGGTTACCATAATCTTATTTTTTAAGTTCACGCTGGGTAACGAACACTAATATTGTAAAACCAAGCCTTCCAACAAGGTGAGCAAAGCTACAGGGAAAACAACACACGTGGCTTATTTAACAACCCTTATCTTAGAGACTACACGTCCCGAGCAGTGTCTTGTGTCAATCCATAGTATAGTTCGAGTCTGTCCACGTGTACGACTTTCGGTTTTGTTGAGGGTGATTTCTGTATCCTGTATACAAGATTATTTGTTCTCTTCATCACAACATACGGTCCTTTGCAGTTTTGTTGAAGTTTCGGATATAATCCATATCCTAAATTCGGATTGAAGATTCATTTTTTACCCCTTAACAGTCATACCCAGTCTTCATTCTCTCAGATGCAGTGCTAGTCTTTCACTGGAAAACTGGTGAATTTCCTGCAACCACGCCTACAGAGTTTGAACATACTGCTTAGACGATGAAGTAGCATCTCTTGGTCGTCTGAAAAGTAGATCGCATGGCAGATGAAGGTCTTGTCCAAAGAGCATCCTTGATAGAGTATATGATTGATTCATGGACAGTGCTCCGATATGCTTAGAAAAACAAGGGAAGATGCTGGTCACAATCTATCTGCATCCTACAGACTAATATCAAGAGATGATAAAGGAATGGTCTGATTGAATTTCTCCATCATGCCATCTGACTGGAGATGTAATGACGTGATTCTTGTCTTCACCATCCCAATTGTTTTACACAATTGTTGGAAGTGAGATTCGTTCCATTCGCAACTCCGCGGTTACAAATCCGATTCCGAGTATAAACACCATTATACGAGGTTGTTTACTGGTCGGCAATTGCGTAAGATTCAAGCCATTTTTTAAAATAGTCCATCATGACGAGAATGTACTTATTTACGTCTATAATTATAGTTCGAGGCAATGGACCAAAACGTTGAGTGCAATTTGTACAAAAAGGCGTACCAACACTACAGCGTTGCAAGTTGCCTCGTGTTCTCCTCTTGGTTTCCTTTCTAGTTGTACATTCTCGACACCATCATTTCACATTCGATCTTGCATTCTTTTAGAAAAAGCGTTCCCTGACTTTATTTAAAGTCTTACTTATGCCGAAACGTCCACTCGTTGCACTGTTGGGCATTTCCTTCTTCATACTTAGAATCGTTGATTGGAGCAGTGACGAACACAATAATTTTTCAAGAGGGAAGGGGTCCAGGGTCGAAAGTCTACCATTCTCGTATCATGTTCTAATGCACCACCCAACATATTCTTTTCATTCTGTCGATTTTCGGGAACAAAAAACAGTAAGAAATTAATTATTGAATATACACTCTATAACAAAAAAAAAAAAAAAAAAACTACGCAGAAAGAAAGAGTTGCACGATTGTAATGAAATTTCGTATGCAAAGACATTTCAACCGAACATGCAAATGATTAAAATTTGGTAACCAATGGATGAATAGAGGGAGCTGCAGCGCATCGGAACTGCGTACTCAGAAGGTGTCTATAAGAAGCGATTCTCAATATGATGGTGAAAATTTTTGTTGTATTGAGATTTAGGATACCTTTGAACAACATGAAAAATGCCTCGCCGCAGGATTCGAGCTCATTACGAGCAACTGTCAGAGTTTGAAAGAGGTCATATCATTGGACTGAAAGAGGGAGGTTGTGCAAATCGGAGAATCTCTCGTCATATGGGTGGAAGCGATGCAGCCATTAGAAGATGGCGGCAAGAATGGGTGGACAACGGCAGATTTCAGCATCATGATGGTGGCGGTTGACATAGGGCCACAGCAGATCAGGAGGACAGAGTGATTGTCAGGTCAGCTGTCACAGTGCTTGATTCATCGTTATAAACCATCAGACGTACGACCCTCCCATGAGTGTCCACCAAGAACATTCACAGACAGTTGATAGAGCGAAATTTACGCTCGTACTGACCGCTAAGCCACCTGCCATTCCCGCCTGCACACTGTTGAGCTAGATTACAGTGGTACTTGAATCGATCAGGTTGGAATCATGCTGACTAGGGACGTATAGTGTTTAGCGACGAGTCCCGCTTCCATCTGTGTCCTGATGATCATCGAAGACACGTCTGGAGACAGCCAGGGCAGCGTGTTGATCCTGCTTTCACTATTGCACGCCACACAGGCCCTCAACAAGAAGTTATGGTTTGGGTTGCCATTTCTTTTGAAGCCGGACCTCCTTGGTCGTCATTAGAGGCACACTTACAGCACATCGGTACGTCGACGGCATTCTGAGAACTGTTTTGCTACCGTTCCTTTTGCAGTACCCTGGCCTTATTTTTCAGCATAATGATGCCAAACCAAATACCACACGTGTTGCTATGAACTGTCTTACAGCTTATCAAACACTTCCTTGACCAGCCAGATCACCAGATCCCTCTCCAATCGAGCATGTCTGGGATATGATGGGAAGGCGACTGCATCTACCAGGGAGTGTTGATGACCTAGCCCGACAATTGAAGCAAATTTGGCAAAGAATACCGCAGGAGACCAACAAGGTGCTTTATCACTCTTTGTCACGTCGCGTGGCAGCTTGCATTCAGGCTAGAGTTGGGTCAACTCCTTATTGAGCTCGTTACTTTGTAACTATGTAACTCTGAAAAAAAATCATTCAATTTTTCTGAAATTTTAATCATTTTCTATTCCATACGTAATCTTTCTACCCACCAATTTTTGTCTCTTTCGGGCAATTCGTTTTAGGTGCGTCGTTTTTGTTTGTTTATTTTTGTTTTGTGTGTTATAGAGTGTAATTAGCCTCTTAATTAATAAAATTAATTAAACTAATTATTAATAACAAATACTTAATTAAATTTTACGTACCGTATACATAAGATTATGATTATAATCAATCGAAAAAGAAAGTCAAGGGCTTTTTTTTGGGGGGGGGGGGGGGGCGGGCCCCGGGGGGAGTGAATTTGAATTTTAATATCGCAAGGGCCAACTTCGGCCAAGCTGCGCCAAAAATAAAAGGACCGGACCTGGGGAACCCCCCTTAGTGTACGCCATTGATCGGGAGTAAACCTGCAACGTGGAGGGAGTGGATGCTTATTAAATCTGTTGAAGCTCAAAGTAATCATGTTGACACAATGTGAAATTTTGAAGATTGAGGTACCATTTCAGGTACAGTGCTCATTACTTGATCGGAGTTCAAAATTATGAAGTCTGTCACCAAAATCCACTATCAAGATTATTCTGAGTGTAACTTAAATAAACAATCAACCAAATATGGGGTGAGGCTTCTGCAATGCTTCCCGTCGGTCAGAAAATCCTAGTGCGTGTATCCAATGAGTCCAAATTTGCATCAATGTGTCTTGATTTTGCTTAATACAAGCATCGATTTCTAGGAAGGGTAGTACGCAACCTCTAAAAACCACGATCCTAACAATGTCATATCAAAAAGCATGCTCCATTAACTTCTGAGCTCTTTGACGAGAAGTATTGAAATTTTCCACTCAAAGAAACTACGAAAAAACAAGTAATATAGAAAAAAATCCTTTTTTGAAGTCACACACAATTCCTACTTAGATCAAAAAGGAAAAATTTTATTTTAGTTACTTTTTATTAAATAATTACAATTCATATAAAGTTGTATATACATATGACAGAATCCCAATATTAAGTGACAAAAAAAAGCGATTTTCCTTGCAATTTTCCATTTTCTTTTCTATATATGGTGTTGGGCTATTTGTTTCTCTCTCTCTCTCTTTTGTTTTTTACTATTTATTCATTCAGTAAATTTAATTATTCGAATAAAATAGTATAGTAAGAAAGAAATCATATTCTCTCTAGAAAATTAGGTCATCCCAGGTGGGATTTGAATCCAGGACCTTTGGATTGGAAGTCCAACGCGCTATTCATTGCGCTACAGGGATACAACGAACGATTTTCCTTTCCATATATGCTGTTGGCCTATTATTTTTTTTTTTGTTACTATTTATTCATTTTTCTAATTTAATTAATGAATTAGTATTTGGAAAAACTGTATTAACATCAATTGTCATCCACTACAAGTTTTAAAAAATGTACTTGAACTTGAATGGATCTATAGAAAGTATTTTATAATTGATTGAAAATTTGAACAAGATATATATATATAGGGAGAGAGTGACCTAATAATAGGAATTGAAAAAACACTTTCCTACCCTTTATATAGAGCAGAGACTCCCAAACTTTTTTGTGTCATAGACTCCTTGGCATGTTTTTCAGTTTTGGGTAGGCGCCTGCATACCTAACATTGAATTTTTGCAAACTTATCAAATTAAATGTCTTTTTGGCAGCTGGTATAGAGCTACCTATAAAAATTAAGCATATGTTAATTAATTAAATTAAAATTTAATAATACATAAAATATCAATTGCATATAATAACTGAACAACAAACAAAAAGGCTTTTAATGGGAGGGATGAATCTGGTGCTTCAATAGCAAATGTTCATCATTTAGCATCAATCTTGTCAGGTTTAAACCCAAATCTCCTCGGTTAGTAGTGTCCAGCATTTTTCCTTGTTTGTTTTTGAGGTTAGCAACTGCGCTGAAACTCTTTCTCACTAGGAAAAGCAATTAAAAACACACACACACTTTCTCACGATATTCCGTAATTCAGGACAAATAACATGAATGTCTATTCAAAGCCAAAATTGCTGACATCCGTTTCTAAACTTCAAGATCTTCGTTAGTGCCTATTTTTCTATCGTTTTCTCTTGTAATAAGACACCTAAAATTCAATGTGACTATTTTAATTCATTGCCTACTGTGGTATTACCATAGTAAAAGCATTCTCAAACCTAGTTTCAAAATACGAATTAAGGGCATTTAAATGCTGAAAGTTGCTTAAAACGTCACTTTCCTGGCAGATTGTCTGTGACAAATTGAGAAACTGGGAAAATTCATGACATCCAATATTGTACTCTTTTAGATTAATTTCGCCAAGTAACGCTGAAATGATGATCATTGTTTTAGTAAAATTTATGTTGTCCTTGTAATTTCAAATTGACCTCGTTAAATTTAATAAATAAATCTGTTAAAAAGGTAAGGTCTGGTTTCTACAATTATAAAATTTTCTTTTAAAATTTAAGTCTCAATCTGGTTTAATGAGAACCACTATCGCGTCTGGGACGTCTTAAGGCATGATCCAACTAGGCCAGGGAACAAGGCCTCATCTCGTTCTCGATTCAGCCTTAATACGATAATGATTCGTATAATTTCAACGGTCAAATGTTTTTTCCGGTTATATTTTCCAAAAAACTGGGAATTTCGGACGATATGTCAACTGGCTGCATGTGATGACCGTCATACATTTATAGGCCTAGGCCTACCACCATACACCATCATTACTCCTTCATTCACAAGGTAGTAGTCGGTCAAGCCGGTTTGTGCGATTGTAAGTAATGCACATTTATTTGTTTTGGGTTATTGTTTGAAAGAAAATTTGACAACATATGCTATGTACTGTCCAATTTTCAGGATCATATGTGTGTTCTGCAGTTGTGTAAGCTCCCAGGGTCTATTTTTGAGAATTGGCCCAGAGTCTACTTTTGTGTAAGGGCCCAGGACCTACTTTTGGGTAGAGGCCCAGGGCCTCGAGAAGTCTTAAGACGCCCTTGACTATCGTAGACCCCCGTTTACACTTCATGGACCCTCAAATTATTTTTTCGATGACGGGGACCTCTTGCAAGTCGTCATAGATCCTCAGAGATCGATATAGACCACTTTAGGAATTACTGTTATACAGCTTTGTGGTGGCACTTTTGACACATGATTCGCTTGACCTGAAATGGCGATAATACATTTGCAAGTATTATCAAAGTCTCTATGCATGGCGTGTATTTTATGCCTATAGGATGCCTTTATGGTACTGCAATTTTCATCGACACTTGTGTATTTATCAGTATCTTCTCCCACGAATTCATTTAAAGCAGATTAAAATACAAAGCAATTATTAAGATACATTGTGCTAGAAAATATAATACAATGATCTGCATTGTAATTTTAAAACCAATTACAGAATCCTTTTCATTCATTTCTAAGGGAAGATAACTTGTTTCATCCATCAGAGCATTTCAATTAACAATAGTAATAGTCTAGACATCGGAACCAGTGAAACGGATGATGTAAATTACAATAAAACATGGAAATTTACTCTGTAGTAGAATAGTTATGAACCCAACATTTAAAATCGATTGTTGCTGGAAGAAGATTGTTAAATATCTACAGATAAATTCTCTAATGCCGTGTAAAACAACTGCGCTAGTTCAGTGTCTCAATTCAAATTGTGAACATCACGGTCCGTTATGTTCAAGTAGCATAGTCGATTTTGAGTCTTGATTTTCTTACAGATTCGTCGAACGCAGTAAGAAAGCCTGCTGCGAATTAAATGGAACTGAGCATCAAAATTCTCTCGAGGTGATAGGCTGAAGTTATGAGAGTTCAAATGTCAGTCTCATCTTTTGATGATGATTTAAGAATTAGATATTCTTTTAGAGGTTTATTTTAGTTAGATAAGTACAAATTTTCGTCCCCGATGTATCCGAGTGGTAATTTTCTACTTACAGTTGGACTTACTGTCTTTTTAAATCACAGAAAATGCATTCCCGGGATGTCCTAGAGACATTTCCCTTTTTGTTTAATTCGCCATTCTTAGTTACTTTCCATCTTACTTTGTAGTCTCGAGGCCATAATCGTGAACTCATGGCTGGCGCGTTGCTTCTGTCAAGTCATGAGGTTGAGTCCAGGTGTCATCAAGACCCGCCGTATAGAAGAGTTGATGTGCGTGAAATCTGTCGAGAATCAGTCTTCCCGTTGGCATGGTATGGAAGTTTGGAGAGTGTAGTCCCAGTTCACAGGTGTCCATCCTCTTTACTTGAACATGGTTCAAAAGGGCAATATCCACCACCAATTGACGTTAATATTTGATAAACAATTCACCTTATACGTGTAGATCACAGAGACCTGTTTAACATTTGCATACAATATATGATACACCCGGTACTTTAATGAGTGCTTGAAATAACCATACATAGCTTTTGTTTATATAAATAAAATTAATCAAAATTGAGAGGCCTGTCATTATTAGTCTTCACGTATGTCTATAGTGATTTTAATTGAAACCAGTCAAATTGTAAGGATAGTATATCGATTTTTGATCTTATTTAATTTTGGTCTTTTATTCGACTTGGCGGTAACGTGACTGCCTCGTAAGCACAAGGTTGCGAGTAAAAAAAAATCCCATTCCTCTCCCGTCAACTTGGATAATTCGAATATTTTTGCACGAGCTTTTTTATTTTTATCATGAATTAGTAGAAAAAAACTAGTTTTCTACAAATTTATTATAAGTATTCACAAAAAAGTCAAATACCTTACAAATTTATGTGCTTATTAAAAAATTTACAATTAATTAATTAATAATTTAGTACACTTGTTGTGAAAAACTATCGCCCCTATTGACATTATAGGACAAGTTAATCCTTACCTATGTAAGATTTACTCTCATGCTACCTCCTGCAGCGAGTTCTTCTGGGTTGAAAAGGGACCACGGTTGCCTAGCAGTCAAGGTCATGGAATCGTGGGTGGCGTGTAAGTTCGAGCCTGGTTCGAGCCGGGTAAGTTCGAGCCAGACTCCAATCCGACCATCGTGGTGTTGCAGAGAGATGCGTGACTCGTCAGTAAAGACAACTTCATTGCATTCTGCCACCCACATCCTTCTTTCATCGCACCATTCGCGGCGGAGACGTCTGTGGTTCTGCGTCAAGGGTGGACCAAGAAATGGACGTCTTGCGGACAGACCACTCTGCTGTGAACGGCGTCGAATGGTACGCCCAGACACTGAATGATGCGTTACAGACTCAATGTTCTGTGCTATGGTTCGTGATGTGACTGAGTGATCCGTCACTGCCATGCGCACAATTTGCCTGTCCTCACGTGAAGTGGTGCACTGAGGTGGATGCGATCGACCACGTCGGTCCGTCGTACCCTCCTGCATCCAACGGTCACATATCCGCATTACGGTTGTTTGGTTTCGTCCAACACGGCTACCGATTTCCCTGAAAGATAATCCACAATCTCGGTAGGCCACTATCCTTCCTCTGTCGAACTCGGATATTTGATCAAAAGCTGATCGCTGTTTTCTACTAGACATAACTGATCGTTTTTTGAAAAAACCACAAGAAAAACACAATTGCCGAACTTGAAATCGTCGTAATCTCCAAGCCTTATAAAAAGCGCTTTGAGGTGGCGCCACAGGCGCACGTGATGTGTGTCTGCGCTGAAACTCTAATCATTTGTATATCTCGCCTCCTCTAATGCATGTTGTAAATTTCATGTTATTTGCATGCTTCCTTCAGGGTGTTGCATTTACGGTGGCGAGCAGTGTAGTAATATTTCGTTTTTTTTTTTTTTTTTTTTTTTTTTTTTTTCCCTTCCCCAAATTTGTTTTTTTTTTTATATATTTTTTTATCTTTAATAAAAACCTTAATAAATGGAAAACACGTATTTTATTTCCAATTTTTTTTTACTGAAAAGAAGGGTCTTTTAAGTTAGGTATCTGGAAATATTTAGACATAATAGGGATCGAACGTCGGAGTATTACTAGCAGCTCATGTGTTGGACCCCCTGTATATCTTTCACGTGATTAGCCGTTGATATGTATCATTATTCCAGTTGCTGAAGAGACGGGGACATCCCCCACAAGTTCGGCGAATAATTTTGATTTTCAGTCAATCGCTAACAGGTGGAGTGAGTGAATATTAACTTTGCAGTGTTCAGCTACACGAGGGCTTTTGGTGACGGAGCACGTAATTTTAAACCATGGTAAAGTGAAGTGGATGACACCTGAGATGGTACCCACTCTCCTAACTACCACACCACACCAACGGGAGGACGTTTGAGCTCTCGACAGATTTAATGTGCATCGCTCCCCTACACGGACTAACATATGAAAATGAGACTATTGATCTGTTTTTAAACATTTTTACTTTTATTTTTTCATATACTTTTTGAATGTTGAGTGTTAGCCTCAGAAAATTGTGGTAAAAACTCAGTGCAACAAAATCATAAGAAAAGATTTTGAGTCTCCAATATTTTGTATAATCGAAGTTATTTTGGCTAAACAAGTTTACTTCTTACAAAGATGTATTATGTGTTATTTCTAACAACTATATGACATGTCACTACTCTCCAACAGAAAACATGCGAGTTTTCGTAAACTAGCTGAAATAATGTTTAACGTATTTACCAAAAAAAACCCCCAAGAAACAGTCAAAATTAGTGAGAATGCATGCTTTCCTTTAACTGGCATTATGATAAATTCCTTTAACTGAGTTATATTCTATTTTCCTGGAAGGTAACCATGAGTCTGGATATTTTGAATTGTTCTACTTGGAGGAAACGTAAATTCGTTAATTAGCAAAGAGGTTTGAAAGGAAATGAAAGAGTAAAGAGCTCTAGACACATCAAAGTATTAGGAGCAGTGGCGCACACAAGGGGGGTGTCCTAGGGGTCCGGATACCCCCCATAGCCCTTGATTTTTTTCTATTGGTTATAATCCTATGTATATATTACGTAAAATTTAATTATGTATTTGTTATTAATAATTAATTATTATATTAGAATAAAAGAAAGAGCCCAAAAAGAATATGTTGAGCGGCGCATTGGAGCATGATACCAAAATGGTGGACATTCGCCCCTGGCCCCCCCCCCCCACCCTCCTTGAAAAAATTTTTTGTGTGCGCTACTGATTAGGTGTACCTAAACCGGAACATACTGTGACATCGAACAAATAAAAAATCTAATATCTTAAATATAATAATTATTATTATTGCCCTTTTATAGGACATAGCGATAAAAAAAAAATTTTCACACCACCCGAATATATACATATATATATATGTGTAAACATTATATCAACTATTCATTTATCCTGCTAATGATCCCTATAAGCTGAGAATATGGTATATATATATACTATATAAGGGCTTTATCAATTTTTTTATAATGCATGCGCACGCGCGTCATATATTACTATGCATTAATACAAATGATATATATATATATAATTTATTATTATTATTATTATTACGTATATGTTTTGTATATATCATAAAATACATGCTTTGTTTTTGGTGTGGTTGCTTTATTTTGTGAATAACATATTTTTTGCACAAAGTATATCTCTATTCTAATAATAAAATACTTATAAATAATTAATAATGAAACATTAATAATAAATATCCTGCAAAATTTAAATGCATTATCAGCTGTCAAATGTAATTGTTAGTAGTACTTTTAAAATACTTACTCATATTAATATCCATGAGTTATTGCTTAAGCGCTCAGAAAAAAAGAAAGAAAAGAAAAAGATTAATTTGATGCATATAATAATTACTTTATCTTGCTCATCATCATCTTATTATTTTTTCATTATTGCATGAATGTAATTAAGAAAACAAACACAATCCCAAAAATGATCTTTACGGCAATTATTAGAGTAATGAAATGTAGCTCTTAGCATTAGCATGGGAGTCCCCTGGATGAAATATTAACGAAGGCCTTTCCATTTTTTAATAGAATATCCTTTTCCTTCTTTACTAAACGGCTTCTCGAAGCAGAGATAGGAAAAGCTCTTCAGGAGCTTATTAATATCTAACAACTATTTACTTTAGGAATAAGGAAAATATAATTATTAGCTTCAAAATATGAAAAATGCATGAGAAAGGTTTGGTTGCGCATTTATTTAGAACGGCCAAGTCTTTTTGGAGATTTCCTTTTTTTCCAGTGGATTCTTCTCGTCTGTATATTTAATATTCTATTATTTGAGACATTTCTCTTCATGGTAAATAATGCGAGCGATTAATAGATAATTCTCTTCATTTTGGCGTGTTTGCTTTCGACAACCTAATGTCCAATGAAATCACTTTATTCTGACTATTCAGTCTTTAGTTTAAATGATCCTAATTGCGGAGGACAACTTAAGTCGTTAAGTACTTTGAATTATTTGAATGGTTAAAATGTTTCGGGCAGCCTTAAATAGATTTTGAGTTAGACTTCGATGTAAATTAAATTTTACTCTCTCTTAACGAAAAAAATTTAAAATAAGAAAGAGTACAATAATGTTACCGTTCGCTCAAAACATTTTTCATTTCATTTGAACGAATATTTAAAAATTCAAATAAATAATAATGTTTATATTAAATTTTGAATTTTGTATTATATAAAAATATTAACTAAGAAAAATAATTATTCATAGATAATTAAAAAAATATTAAATTTTATTGCATCTCAGATACATATTCTATTCACAGATATAGCATATTTCCCGCTTTATTCATGTCTAAAGATGTAATACCATATGCTACATAATTTGCTTTACCAACATTAAAAAAAAGACATTTTGAGATATTTAAAGCATAAAGGATATGAATATAGTGGATCAAATTTTCAGTAGAAAATATTAAAAATGCTCGGAATGTGTCATATCCATGATAGATCACAATTAAAGCAACTCACGATAACATGCAACTCGTGATAGTCCATACTCAACTGAAATAACAAATTTTCTGTTGGTCTTGTGAACCATTTTACAGTACATTTACAGTACAAATGAAATGTCTTGTGAACCATTTACAGTACTAATGGAAAACTTAATCAAAGTGCAATTCTTAGTCATAACATAGCCCTTTGAAATATGTTTTTATATTAATTTTCCACTCACTCAAAGAGGTTACAAGACATCAAGTCAATTCTGTAGCAAAAGACACAGTCTTAGAAACTATTATCTTACCAACGTGGTAGGTCTGACAACCAGAACAAATTCATTACGGCAAACTTTTATCTATATGAAAGAATCAGGCTTGAACGGTCCCCGCTCGACTTTGTTGTAGCGGATCATTTGTCTAACAGTTGTCAAGATCTCCAAATGTCCAAACCGCAAATTCCGAACGATACTAACCTCGTCAAGTAACAGCTTTGGTCCACCTCCAGTCAGATACAATTTATGGATAGGAGGTTATTGTGGAGAAAATAAGGGTGGGGGCAGTTATTTCAGCTTGTTAATTACCAAGAACACACATGTCGCTGTACAGATAACTTTTTATCGTAATTTCTAACTGTTGTTTGATAGTGTGAGTCTCTGTTTTCGCTTCTCGATGTCATATACGGTTCCTGATTTCTAAAAATCAAGTGGGAGGTAGGGTAGATGAGAAGATTAGGTTGAAGGGAGGAAAAAACGACTAAAAGACAGTGCTACTAGTCTAATCTATTTCTGAAACCGAGACGTCTGAATGTGTTTGTTTTCATGATGCTTGTCGCACTTTAATCTTTATTTGCGGTGATTATGTGCTTTTTTTTCAATCGTAATCTTTTTATAAAGCAAATTATTTGTTTTAATAATATTTATATAATGATGATTTTATATGTAGTTCAATTAGATGATTTAAGAAAGTTGCAATGTATAAATACTACCATTTAATCCACCCGCTTCACTGGGTATATCATGATGATGTATGATTAAACATTGTTTTTAAGATATTTATATCTGAGCTCTTGTATACAGCTTTAAATTGTAAAGTATTTTTGTATCCTTCATATTTTAAATGAAAAGTAGACATGAATTATTAAAAAAGAAATACCGTATTTCCTCGAATCTAAGCCGCACTATTTTTGCCGAGTCAATGCTGCTGAAAATAGGGTGCGGCTTAGAATTGAAGGCTAGACATTTGTTGAATGGGGGAAATTGAGTTTTTATCTCTTTCAAAAGGAAAAATATAACCGTCCATTCTGTCCACTTGCAACGGTGACTTATCCCATTTCGCAGTTTATCTCCAGTATTCAGTTTATCCTAAGCATCGTTGTCTGCTCGTATTCAGGAAATTATTTTGTATACGCTTTCCTTTAATCACCTAAACTTCAAAGATATTGGTAATAGCATCAAAAGTATAAGATATTG
>BMAV01002044.1:114463-139266 GCA_019973955.1 Trichonephila inaurata madagascariensis | reverse complement strand
AAACATTTTTTACTTTTGGCTTAGGGAGAATGCATAAAACTTTTGATTACAAGTAGCATTCATTTGTTTCGATAAAAAATTGAAATTATATATGGCCGCGGTAACAATAACGTGTTTTCAAAAGAGGAAAATTCATGCGTATCTTTTATAGAATCTGCTGAATTAATCAACGAATGTAAGGTTGAAAAAATGAAATTATAATTACATTGTCTTTCAATATATTTCTTAATTTAAAGATAAGACAAAAGCTATTTTGTTGGAAAATATTTTCTCTAATATTACCCTAATTTGAGTTTCAATAGAAAAGCAATTTATTTCAATGAAATTTTTAAATATATGACAATACAACGCTTCATACTTTCCCAATCTGTCCACCTCTTACTTCTCTTTTAAAGTTCCCTAAATCAATCTTATTTTATTTTCCATCTATCAGGTGATGACTTTAAATTTTGATCGATCTTAATATATAGAATAAATCATAATAGGCTCTAAAAAAATCCAAATCCCCTGCTTCTACTCATTCTCTCCTTTTTTTTCTCTCTATCTCTTTTTTTCTACCACTCGCCAAAAATTATCCCTTCTCAAGATCATCCCGCGTGAAATTCCATATCATGAAATGCAAATGATAATGCGGAAAAACGTTTTGATTAATCATTTTCGTATTTCCACCGCTCGTCTCTGAGAGAAGTCGTCGAAAAAAAAAAAGAGAAAAGAAAATTCTCTTCTCCCGTTAAATAAAAACAACTTCTCCCCTTCTTTTCGGCCCTCCACCCATTGTCTCTTTGTCATCCTCAGCTGCAAACGCCTTCCCTAAAAACGGCCCTTTTTTCCCATTGTGGTGTCCGCTTTTTATTCGACTCTACCCTTGCATCTCCTGTCCCCGTATCGGAGGATGGAGAGCAAGGTGCAACTGCCTCTCTGAATCCCAGAGAATGGAGCTGGCTACGCTCGGGTGGTCTCCGGGCGCCGAGGGACATCATTTGGACAGTGACCGAGGCAGGAAAGGTGACAAATGGTGGCGATTATCGTAAACGGCGCTCACCCCAGAGAGGCACGCCACCCGAGTTCGTAATTGGCCAGATGCCCCCCACAATTACTTGTAATGAAGGTTTTGACTCTGATTCTCCCTGCAATTTCGGGTGGCCGCGATTGGCTAGCTCATTCTTCCCTTTTCCAACAAGTGAAGAGGGGAGCAGTGACGCGAATTTATCTCTATTGTTTGGAATTTTTTCTCTTCAGTCCCCGGGGAGGAACACTTTACTTAACGCTGCTTGTTTTTCTGTTTATTGGTTCGGAATTCATTGTAGCAGAATGTTCGATTAAAATCAAACACTCAATGGGGGGATGTTTGCTCTTTAGATTTGCATAAGCATTTCAGTCAACTGTTTCGTAAATTTCTCAATGCATGCGTGTAAATGTTTATACTCTAAAACTGTATGTGCGCTTCCATCAAAGTACTTTTAATGTAATGGCTGGGACTCAGAAGTATTTTGAGGCAAGTATTCAGTTAGATACTTCCTGTATCATGCAGAAATATATAATTCGTTTCTTTTTGCATTTTATTATGCTTAAGAGCTGTTTTAGCACGAAATTATAAAGAAAGATAATTCTAATTCTCTCGTCGTAGCAGTAGTTCATGAATTTGTTGATGCAATTATTTTTTCATTGTAGAAGATAAAAAAATGTAACATTTTTTTTAAATTCATTTATCGATTTAAAATTAACTGTAGAAATTGATCAAAGACTTTAAAGTTCAGTGTTGAACTTAAATTTAAAGCCGATGATTTCGTTAGAAGTGTACTGATCATGTACGATTTCTACATTTCACTAAAATCAATGATGAATTCCTTTTTCTATTCTCCTGGAGAAATAATTATGAATAATTATTCAATGATGAATTTGAAGTAAGCTAGTGGAATTGATAAGCGAGTAGAAAAATCACTTCGTTGCATTATTATACTTCTTTCTGTTTCGGTGTTGCGTTTCTCCATATTTAAATGAATGTTTCAAATAATGAATATTAAGGTATCCGACTACGTTCGGAACCGTGATTTTGCAAAAGCGTATAAATAAATAATATTTATGATATTTAGTGTCATTTAGATTAGAAAACATACATAAAATTGTTTTAAGAATAGTATTACAACAAAAAATTATTTAAGTACAATATTTTGACAAAAAATGAACATAGAATGACCCATTTTCAAAATTTTCTCCTTTTGTGAAAAATGCTTCTATATTATAGTAATATTTTGCCTGTATATAGCTCAGACCTCTGTACAGTGGCTCAACTAGAGTTTTTGAAATATATAACTTTGAAGTGGGTTTATTCATGTTTTACGACAACAGAGGGGAGAAATTTTAAGAAAAAAATGCCGATAATTATTTCAATGGGTTGTAAATAATGTGAATTTTTGAAAAAAAATATTTCAGACTCTATGGAGAAGTCTTTACTTTCTATAAGCAAAATATTATTATTTTAGAAGCATTTTTTATAAAAGGAGAACCTTTAGAAAAAAGGTTATTCTAAGTTAATTTTTTGCCAAAATATTGTATTTAAATAAATTTTTTTTGTCAAAATGTCCTTAAAACAAATTTATGCATGTATTCTAATCTAAGTGACACTAAATGTCACGAAAATTATCCATTTATACGCTTTTTTAAAATCACGGTTCCGAACGTAGTCAGATACCTTAAGTACTAATAAAAACATTTTATTGAATTTTTAGAAAGAAAGAGTCTTTTATTTAAATTGATGTATTTCAGATATGATTTTACTTTTTTTTAACATCCCCCCCGAACTGCTTATAAAATAAGGAGGTAGATGATCTCTTAATACAATTTTTAAAAAATGGTTTGTTTTAAAATTGCTAATCATAACTTATTTGTCCCATATTCTTTTTTAATCACAATTTTTTATTTAACGATTAATGGATTAAAGTGAATGAGTGAATAGTAATGTCGCATTTTTCAGCTACTCGAGGGCTTTTGGCGAAGGACCTCGTAATTTTGAATCATGGTGAGGTGACGAGGATAACACCTGAGTTGGTACCCCCTCTCCTAACTTCCACATCACACTAACAGTAGGACATTTGAGCCTAGACATGTAACGTGCATCGTCCCCCTACACAGGGGGTCCTCAGTGGTATTAGGCTCGAACTCATGACACGCCGGCCACGAGTCCGTTACTTCTCCCTCTACTAAGCTACCGCAAACCATCTCAATGAATTAAAAAGAACTATTTAAATAATGTATTGTGTGTGTGTGTGTCCATATGTTAAGGAAAGATTTTCAAAATACTGTATTCACTAAGAGTTAAATAATATTTTCTGGAAGCCTAATCAGTATTCAAAATGTTGTTATGGTCAACACTTCAATATTTCAGCAAATCTCCATAGTCAAAAATTAAAACAAGTCACGATAATTTAAAACCTTTTTGTTTTAAGGGTAATTATAAAGGAATCTTTTTTAAAACATCCCAATGAATGCAAATGTAATAGATATATTATTTGAAAAATTTTCCATTCACAGCAATAAATTTCAATTTCAACTGCATTTACGTTTATAAATTTAAAACGCCATTCTGGTACATTTTCTAAGCATTAAACATACATTTTCAAATTCTCGTTTATGTAATGCTGTTCTATTTTCAAGCGATTAGATAAATCTAAATCTTCATCTAGTTGAATTCCTGAGGAAATTGTACATCTTTAAGAGGAGATGAAGAGACTTGCTCTTTGAAAGTAGAAAGAAATATAAATTACACGAATATAATGAGCGAAAATAAATAATAACTGTGCATTTTCGATGTATCGATAAGAAATCGCTATGTAAATTTTTATTTATTCTATTACTCAAGTAGCCAGTAAGACCCTCATCTTCGTTTAATCTCTCTCTCTCTCTCAAACACACACAGGGGTATTAAGTCAAGAATTTAAATACTAAAGGGTAAATAAGCATGTATAGTTCTGTGAATACAGTGAGAGGGGAAAGAGAGAGAGACTCTACTATTATCCATATATAATATTGTAATACCATGCATTATTATCTTGCTTCATTTTCAATTAATACATTACACAATAGGACTTGATGATTTTTTAAGAGTACTTTCAATTTTAAGAATAATTAAGTTTTTGTTATTATATATACAGCACACACACACATATATATATACTCGAGGACAGTGGCGCACACAAGGGGGGGTCCTGGGGGTCCGGATCCCCCCAAAGCCCTTGATTTTTTTTCCGATTGATTATATTTCTAAGTATATAGTACGTAAAATTTAATTAAACATTTGTTATTAATGATTAATTTTATTAATTAATGTTAATTATTTATTCAGTAATTAGTTTTTTTTACTGTTTTTTGTTCCCGAAAATCAACAAAATCGAAAGGAGCACGATACAAGAATGGTGAACTTTCGACCCCGGACCCCCCCTTAAAAAATTTCTGTGTGCGCTACTGCTCGAAGATCATTTAGGTATATTTGTTCATTAATATCAAAAGTCACGTAGGATATTGGCAACTCATGGAAGACCTTCAAAATTCCTAAAAATTAGTATCATGTAGTAATTATTTCGTTTATGTTTATCAAATATTATTCTAAATAATATAGTTAAAATTAGCACAAGCTTGTCATTGTATTTATTTCAAAGTATATTTGATTTGATTTGTTTGTATCTGTCAAGAGCAGTTAATGTAAATTTAACTAAGATGCTTGTATTTTACTATTTGCTAATATTAAAAAAATGTGCTTACAAAATTGTGTTGAATTTAAAACTCTTGCTTTGTATAAATGCTTCTTTTGTATTGAGGAATATTCATCAACGCGTACAACAATAGAAATTTAACGAATTATCTTTATCAAACTTACTTCACTGGTTTCAGTTGAACTTTTGGACAAAATGTGGAAGAAGCACGATTATTAAAAGTTGACGTCAAATTTTTCATCATATAATGCCTTTAAACTACTATTGAATAATTAAGACTTCTTACAATTGTCCTCTGATTTTCAAATAAAATTAATTTATATTGAAGATACTTTAAAAATATATGATTGTCAGTAAAGCAAACGAGTTTAAGTGGGCCGCCAAAATCCAGCGGAAGGCCGAATGCTGCCAGCAATTTAATGAATTCTTTCTGTTTGTCGCATTTTTAGAAATGTTTGTTTGGAAATAATTCATTTATATCTTTTTTGGCATTGTTATAAGCTTTCACAATTAAATTAAGTTTTAGAACTATAAAAGAGCACTTCGTGTGATTACCTTTGCATTTAATGTTAAAATTACCTATCTTACTCTTTGTGCTTTTATTTTAATATGATATACCTGTTAAGAGCTAGAAATTTTTCCCTTTACATTTAGATTATTTCATGGAGGGGGAATTTTTATAGAGAGAGAGAGAGAGAAAATAGGTATATCTATATATTTAAAATAAAGTATTAAAATAAGTATTTTAATCCTTTCTTTCAGAAATTTAACAAATACTAATATTCACTTTAAAACATTTCCAGATTTTTTTTTAAAGATATCTTAAGTAAAATACTTACACTGTGTAGGCTATTATTTCCAAACATTGATTAAAAGTTGTTTTTGAAAAATATTATTTCATTTCTCATTTTACTATCAAATACACGAGCTTGAATTTTATTCCAGCACCAGTGCTGAGAAATTTACGAATCAATAATGCAAAAACTATAAATATTAGGAGGTTTTAAATTATTTATCTTTTAAATAATAAGTTTCCTGCCTTAATAATAGTATTATCTATAACTCAACCAGTATTTAAAATTATTTCTATTATTATTATTTACTGGAAGATAATTGATTATAAAAATCATTGAAAGCATTGTTTTAATTTTTAAGTAAAAATGAAAATAAAAGCGTCATCTTTTAATTTTGAAATGACCGGAGAGGTTTTTAATCCATCTCTTCTACTATATTTTGTAGCTATCTAATAAAACTAAAAGTTATAGGGATACAATAACTGAAATTGTCTTTATAAGCTATATGAAAAATTCTATACAGCTATATGAAAAATTCAGAAAAGTCTAAGTGGGAAAAAATCCCTTATTTTATTTATTTATTTCGAAAAGGGATTTAAAGCGGAATAAATATCAATTCTTAATACAAAACTTGCAGATTTTGACTGGTTATTATCACAAGTTCAAGTACAAAAACGTAAAAAAGGGACGAAATACAAATCACGAAAATACTTTGTACAACACAATACGACAGAACTTTATGCAGTAATAAAAACTGTCAACTTTCTGAAAATGTATTTTTTTGGCTGTTTTTAAATCCTTCATCACTCGGAGAACTAAAAGTACAAGATAACCTATAAGACATTTTCTTATTTTAAAATGCTACAATCTTTTGTAGAAGTAGAACTGACAGAAAATGTAAGCAGAGGATATAACGGTAGTATCATAAAATGGCTTCATATTGCAATTTTTATGTGATTATCTTCTTGTACAATGATTTTCAAAATGCTAAAAGAAAAAGAAAAAAAAATTGAGTTGAATAATAACAAAGAAGATAATGTATGTAACAATTTGATACTTTGTTTAATGACTGGATGATTGTATTATTCACCAGATTTTATACACATATATAACAAACTGAATTAACCGTTTGCTTTTTTCAGAGGCTATAATGAAGTCATTTTGAGATTATTTTTTTTTATTCTGAAATTAATTAAAACATAAAGCGTCTAATTCAGTAAATCCCTGTCATTAAGCCTTTCACTAAAAAGCTGACCATTAATTGAGTATTTAATCATTAGCATCATTTATCAAAAGGCAAATTATCTAGCTTACTGAACTCTTCAAATAATAGCAGGAACCTTTTTACCTCACCTGGGAAAAAGCGCTGAGCGCTTATTCCCTAATTCTCTCCCTTTATGACTGTCAAATAAAAAGGAAAAAAGATTGAAAAGATAAAATAATCAAAACCATCGTAATAGTTACTAGACGAGAGGGGCATTACGAAACGGTTGAGACTAAGCCAGAGTGGAAAGAGGTTTTTCTTTTTCTTTTTTTCCTCTCCCTTCCCCTTTAATGAAAAGCTGTGTGAAGTGCGCCTGCTCATTTAGAAGTCCTTGTCAGACGAAAGTGTGAGGCTTGACAAATGGGCGCGTGTAATCCGAAGCTCCCTCTTCCAACGGGATGCAGCAACTTGATAAGGTACGGGGGAGGGGTACCGCTTTGGCCAATGGGAAGCCTCATTTTTCTAGGCGTTAGGAAAGAATGGTGGGGTAAGATAGCGTTCTTAGCAACGGAAATTATCAGCAATTTTTTAAGGAGCCTCTCGCTTTCTTTCTCCGTGTTTCGTTCTTAATGCCCAGTCTTTACCACCTCCTTTCGGAGTGGGAAGAGGAAAAGGATCGAGAGATGGTGACCACACCCAATGGATCCCCCAACCGCTACTGGCATTTTGGTAAATCAACCGTTCTTGATGGAGAGACTGCCTGAATGCCAGAATGTGTGTTCAAAAGTACTGAATAGCCTTCTTACGCTCCGCTGGATTTTAATGCACACATAAGCTACTGTTCTTTGAAGGGGAGAGAGGGTTATAGGGCTATTTATTCTTTCAAGGTGAAGACTCACCCGAAGGGGGAGAATACAAGATTTTCAAGTATCGTACGAAAGATAGAAGGAAAAATAAAAGGATGCGGATTTTTGGAAAAATACATGATTCCCATTGATGTCTTTGATATGAAACTATGTCGCTTTTTTTAAACAAGCAATAAAAAATGGTTATTGTTTTCTAGAGACGAAGGGTAAATAAACAGGAGGCTCGTAATAGGCTTGAAATTTAGGTTATGTGTGTTTATTTTGTAGAAAAAGAAAGGAAAGACTGAAGAGACGCACAATACGTTATCTACGGTGCAATTCTCTGAACATTCTCGCAGATTTACGGCTTTCTTCACACTTTTTAATAATTTCATTAAAATATATTTGAAAATGGAAAATGAATAAGTTCTCTTTTTATTTCAAAATGTTGCGTAATGACTCTAGGGATTCAATATATTTATCAGCTTTGAAAATAAGATGATTCTTTAAAAAAATTTCCAAGGATTACTTAGCTTTTTAGGCTCTTAAGTGTATTGGTTAGGTTATTGTTCCTATTCAAGGAAATCGTCTAAAAATTATTGCATTGCTTAAAGTATTTTTAGTGTAATTTGTTTGTAATACTTGATTACAGGTGAAAAATATTTAAAAAATGTAAACATATAATTTAAAAAATTCAAAAATTATTTTACTTCCTTTCATAAGATAATATACTGAGAGGTATTATAAAATAAGCTTGTTTTGATTTCTGCTAATATTCTAAAATCAAACTCATAATTTTAAAAGCGAATTTAATTCAAAATGAAAGATAATATTTTAAAGCAATATCTAGAATATAGTCAAAGCTGTAAAATATATTACATAATTTGAGCTAAGATGTATTTCAAAGTTCCAAATGACATAAATACAGGCCACTATTAGCCTTAAACTTCATTTTTTACAACAAATCAAGATATAATTTAATGCTATTTGAGACTGAATTGATTTTTAAAGAGAATGTAGTTTATTAAGGGAAAAAATTACATAAAACCGAATGCTAAATGATCACAATTCGTACACACAATTGAACTTTATGTTAAATGTACTGAAGGTTTATTTATTTTGTATATTTTAAAAATGGTAATTAAATTCTTAATGATTCATAGTAAAAATATTGTACTGAGATGGACTTTTTGAGGCATGAGAATTATATAAAGGACCAAATATATATATATTTCCTCCTTATTTTGAAACAGAATAATTTTTAAAAATGTTACCTTATATACAAAAGAAAAGAAAAAACATGTACGAGGTGTTGAATTGTTGTACATGATAATGCGCCAAATGTTGTACATAGTATGTATTATGCAGTCTGTACGTTTTGGTCGATTAAAACTATGAATTAACAAAATTAATCTATATAAACGTGATCATTTTGGTATTAGAAACATTCTAGAAGAATATTTTTCTCCTATAATGGTAACACATAGTATGATAATTATAACAAGTATAAAATTTCAACACAGCATTATTATACACAATCTGAATAAGATATGAATAATAAAGGAAACATTACAGTTTTATTTTATAAATAGTTTTCAAACACCAAATTATGTAATAATAATCCTACATTTGTTCCAAGTGTTTGAAAGGTTTCAATAATACAGTGTTTCAAAGGTTAAAATAAAAGGATAAATTAAACTCTCTACTGCGCTACCGATAAGTAACTTAAGTATAACGTAGTGTAGATTAATTACTTAACTAACCAAAATATTTGTTTCATTTTAGTTCAATTTAAAATATGACAACCTGAAAAAGTATTTACAGCAAACTATAAAAAATATGTATTTTAAAAGATCTTATAAGTATGCCTTAATAATACTCACATATTTCTTCACAAGCAAAAATTATTTTATAAGTCAATATTTGAACCAGTAAATTAGGCATTGTTCAAAAGTAATGTGAATGTGATTATTTTATTAATAATAATGTATTTTGATAATTAGGGAAAGCTTAAGAAATCAATAAGATTCGTCTTTACATATGGCAAACACACTCATACAAGCGATTAGCGAAAATAAGTATTTCCACTGAACAGCACTTATGGACAATTCATATGAGCACTATCCAACTTTTTATAAAATTCAAATTCGTTGAAAACAACACAAATAAAGGTAGAATTATATTTGTGAATACATTTTAATACTTGTTTTTTATTTGTACAAAACATTTCGATGATATTCTTAGTTCGTTTTACACTTCACAGCATTTTAATTGAGGAATATCAATCCTGCACACACACATTTGAAATAAACACAGATAGTATCGTCGAAATTTAAAAAGAAACTTCAGATCAGTACAGTTTGGTATAAGCTCGTAGTTACAAAAAAAAAAGTTTTTTATGTATAAGTTTTTATTTCAACTTAGATCAATCGAAACACTTAATATTCTGCCACTAGTATCATTTGTAGATGTTGTTCTCGGGAACAAATCTCTTCAAAGTCACATTTTTCATGAAATATAGTAAAATAGAAAATAATTTAAGGAACTACAGTTCAGCAACTTCTGTTTTGTAGTACTTTCTTCTTTTCCAAAAAGTTTTCTAAGGCATGACACGATTGGGTATGATTCGAATTTGATGATGATTGCCAAGATGATTGCTTTTCCTAAGGTCTGGATGCAAAAATTAATATTCTCATTGACTATGAGTTATAATTTAAATTTTTCCTTCAACTTTTTTGTATCAGTAGTCACATTTATAGGTTTTTTGGAGATATTATTTTAGCAAAAATGATATTATCTGAAACATGTCTTAGATACTTCTTGAGTATATACATGGATTAAAAAAGAAAAGGCATTAATATTGCACATCGCATTTCAATCTTTTGTTTCAATTTGTAAGTCATAACATATCAATCTTGTTTCAGAAACAGCTTTCTCGTTGAACAAGTATGACTAATCTTTTCCTCTTTACTATAATTTTGTAAAGGCTCAATAGGACTTGAGGTAGCAATTTAGCTGTTAAAATCAGCTGATTAATTGAATAATTACAAAAATGATAACATGAATCAAAATAAGAATTATTTTTTTCTAAAAGTGAAGTAATTTTTCTTACAAATAGTGATTAAACTCATTAACACACAGTTTTCAAAATGCATGAAGATTTAGCAGCCTTTTGTAAAAAATAGTATTAAACACTATTATAATTCTAACTCAATATTTTTTTTAAAAAAAAATGCACACACACACACATTAAAAATGGTTAAATTTACAGTTTTGTTAATTCATATCTTAAATCGAATCTAAAAGTTATTTGTAAAAGCTTAAGAGTGAAGCGAATAAGAATGCGAAAATAATAATGAAATTTTTGGATTGTTAAGGTTTTTAAAATTGAGAATTTTATATATTAATTGTTGATTATATTATTCATCATATACTTGAAGCTGATTTAATTGGAGAGAAAATATTAACTAATTCTTTACCCTCAAATAAATAATTTCTAAAAACTTTTTTAAAATCTTTTTAAAAATTTCTTGTTTATACATATATAAAAACTTTAATAAATTAAGTAACAAAAATCTACATTTCTGTCTTTGTGTTGAACTAAAATTGTTCTATTCAACTCAAAATTATTTAATGGCTTTCAATTTAATTTTCTTGAATTACTTTGATAAATAATAAAAATATTAAAGTTTTGTCACTGAGAAATTATTTTAAATTTGATTTAACAATGCCACATGCATTACCCCTATAACATTAAGGCTTGAATTTATACAATTAAATAAATAATAATTTTTTGAATTAATTATTTAAATTGACTTACATCAATTACAAACCTTTTGTACAAGCAGACATCATACGGTTAATGAGAGCCACATACACATGTTCATACAAGCGCATGCACATTAAAATAGATACATTACTTTGAAAAAAAAATGCGGCTTGAAATAAACCTTGTAGACATAGACTTCTATTTCTAAAAATAGGACTAATAATTTTTTTTTAAAAAAAATCCAAGTTGAATTGAGCCTTAAATAATACTTTTTTTAAAATCTTTGTTTCAACCCTAGTAATCAAAGCAAGAAACTTTAATTCAATGAAAAGCTGTTTAAGAATCGAATCTAAACGTTGAACTTTCTTTATCTCGTTTAAAATTTGAAGGAAAAATGAACGCAACGGGGAAAATTTTGATAGAATTTAGAATATTGCTGGGTTCCTTTTTCGTCCATTATTACTATCACCATCATTATCATTAAAAGAAACAACAAAGAGAATTAAACTTCTTTTGCCTGATGAAACATCTGGCAGCTCATAGGGACAGTGTTTGTGAGAACTCCCCGCGTGCCTTACGAATTCTTCCAGCCAGAGTTCATTCGTATATGTGCGTAAGTCCCAGACGTATCACCGGTAGGGTTACGAGTGTCCCAGATGGGTAAGGTAAGGGTGCATTGCTGAGTGGTTGAAGTGTTGTACGGGAGCAATTACCGGGTACGGCAAAGCGCTGGTTGCCGGGAGATATGGCAGCTGGTTGCCGAAGAGCAAACCCGATGCATAAGATGGAGAAGCTGCGTACGAGTTAGGTAAACTGGAGGCCTGTGACGGAGGCAAGGTAGGACTATTAGCATCCATGCCTGGATTCTGTTTTTTCCATTTGGTTCTCCTATTCTGAAACCAAATCTTCACCTGGGTCTCGGTGAGCCGTAAGGAGAGAGCAAGGTTTAGTCTTTCACATACAGATAAGTAACGTGTGGTCTTGAACTTGTTCTCTAGCGCCACAAGCTGCTCATACGTGAATGCTGTCCTGGCCCTCCTGGGCTTGCCCGCTTTGCTGTCTGAACCAGAAGAAGATTTTTTCTTTTTATAAGACGAAGAACTACTCATCCCCTTACTGGATTCCTTGTCTGTTGATTCATCGTCCGTCGCCGATGATCGGAGTCCATTCGAGGATCTAGGCAGATGACCACACCTACTGGCAGAGGAACCATCACGGTTGCTGTTGTCTGTTTCACCCACTTCGATGACATCAGGCAAAGGGGACATCGAATCTTCTGTAAGAAGAAAAGGAAGGAACGTAAAATACATTCATTTAGGGATTAAGTGGTATGCAGCGGTAATACTTAATTATACATGAATGTTTCAAAGTGCATGACCAAATACATTAGAATATCTCGTTCTTAGCAAGACCATTAGCATCCACATTAAAAAGAGCATAAATAATATGCTTGTAAACCTAATTTTCAAGAATATTCGAGAAGTATTATATTCAAAAACATGCATATCAAATAACGTTATTTTTAATAGAGTAATTGTCATACGCTTCGAGAACAGGAAAATTGTGCATCATACACACAACTAAAATTTAATTTGAATAGGAAGTATTATTTGGAATATTTTTCCAAGTTTATATAAATATATTTTATGCTGCAAATTATATATAAAAGTAAATCCTGTAGAATTAAATTGTTTTTCCCCTAAAAATTGTATTTTTCCCCTAAAAATTGTATTTTTCCCCTAAAAATTGTATTTTTCCCAAAACTATATTTTTGACCAGTAATTTAAAAACATCAATCAATTTATAACAATTTAGACACTAATTTTCTTCAGATAATATATATATTGGTTCCTTTGTATTGTAGAAATTATAATATCCAGTTTGAAATCATACCTAGATTTGCTTGCTCCAAAAGTTTCATGAAAAGTACGTACTGTCACGATAACCTAACGTTATAAATTTAAAATTTAGAGCCTTAAAGTTACTCTTCAAAAATTTTCATCTAATATTTAAAAAAAAAAAGGTAAGTAGAATTATAAACGTTGACATTTAATTATAAAACTCAAATACGTATTATTTAAACAACCAACCTTCTTAGTTCTGAAAATTGAGTCACATGTGATTTTAATCCAAATTTTGTTTTGTATCTCGTGGTCAGAATTCTTCGGAGCATTTGTTTTCTTAATATTTTCTGTTAACAGTGCATAATTAAATAGTTCCCAGTCCATTATATGGTTAATTCATCAGTAGAAAAAGCAAAAATATAGATATAAGAGCACCAATTAATTTTGCTTCTTAAAAATTTTAATTTGCTTATGTAATCTGAAAGAAAATTATATAAAAAAATTCTGAATTAAGAAAATATCAAAGATTAAAAAATTCATAAAATGCTGTAGAAATTAAGTTTGAATGTACAAACATATAAAAAATGCATGCTTAATTTTCTTTAGCACTTGATAAAAAGATTAAAAACAATTTTTAAAGTCTTACAAATTTTTATTTATTACAAAATATTAAATATTATTTGCGATGTTAATATTTTAATAGAAAATCATATCAATGCAATAAATTGTCCATATTAATAATTATAAAACAGTATAATTGAACTGAGAGCATAAAACTCGTTACGTATTTTTCCTACTTTCCATTAAAAAAACTTAATTGTTACTTTTTTCCTTTTTAAGTTATTTTTTTTTTAATTGCATTACTACAGTGTAGTATGAAAAAAGTGGGCAATTGTTCTTTTTAAGTAATAATAATTAATTCTAAATATTAATTCTAAAGAGAGCGAAATAGAATTTCCATACCTTTCATTCCATTTTTTTATTTTTATCTCTTTTTAGAAATAAGAATTTCAACCATTTGTAAGCTACGAAAATAAATTATGCATTCAAAGATTGCCAAAAAAATGTTAAATTGGTTTTCACGCTTTTCATGTTTTAAAGCTACTTTTTTAAATTTGATTGGGAAGTTACGACGCTTTTAGTGAAATTTATTTAAATTAAAACTGATCACGGTGTTTAATTAAATTATGGCATTTTATTTGACGGCTAATCAAAGCAGGTATCATGAAAAGATTGAAGCATTAAAAGGGGAAAAAAGAATGTATATTTAATCACCTTAGCAGAGAATGTATAATCAGATATTTAAAACATTTTGAAACTAATAGCCACTGTTGTTTTTTCCCCGAAATTTTTTTAAAGGATTTTATTAATCGTTTTTAATACTGAAAAAATACCATTGAATGAGAATATAAATGAAATATTTATTCATTTATTCAACCTTTAATTGAAAAAAATGTAAGCTAAATATTTTACTCCGAATCTTCAATAGATTTGTATAAGTTTAAAATAATTTTCAAGTTTTATAAACAATTAAAATTTATTTTTTTGTTTATATGACACAAATTAAATAGCTTAATATTAAATTGTACAACTAAAATACATTTAATACTGCTGGTATGTTTAAGTTATCTAATTGGCAATACATACTACATTTGCCTCAGTTTTAGTTCGTAATACGATTTTCTCAGTATTCGTGAGCAGAAATGTGTGTTTTATTTCAAATGTCATTATTAAAAGCTTACGAAAGCATTTTAGATGTATCAAGTAATTATCATTTATTAGGTAGCAAACCAATGGAGCAAATAAAATTATTGCATTTTAGGTTTAAAAAAATTACTTTATACCTAATTAACTGTAGGAAGAATAATCAAATTACTGAAGTGGAGCTCGTCTATTTCTTTTCTTTTATAAGTTGCAATTAATATCATACAACTTCAATAGTTTTCAAGAGAGTAAAATCATTAATATATATGTAGCAAGAAATTTCTCTTCGCCATTCAATCAAGAAACTGAATCTACTTTTAGATGCACTAGGAGAAAAAGATTTACAAAAACTTCAAACTGATAAAACATTTTTTTTACTTGATCGCCATCAAATTTAGTATATTTTTGACACGTTTTTATATCCTGTATCAAAAATTCATAACTTCTGAATAATTAAAATTTTCCTCCATTTTTCAATATATTTTTATGCAACTCTTTTCAAATTTTAAAAATTTAAAACAATGTTTAGATAAATTTTCAACTCGAATTTAAGCAAACAAACAGACAAAAAAAGGATTGGAATTATTCATTTGCATTATTGAAAGAATATAGAAAAGTTTTTGAATACTGTCATGCCATTTTTTGTCGGAATAAACACTCCATATACTTTTTCGAATGTGAAATTTTTAAGTACATTATCAAAATAACGAAATCCTTTTATGATTTAAAATAATATAATAAAAATAATGTTAAAGTACAATGGCCTTCAAGTGTACTTTTAATACCAAAAAGCATTTTGAATGCAAGAGAAAAAGAAAAACGCTATGGGAAAAATGAATGCAACTAAAAACGAAGAAGCATTTAAAAGTACTACGTCCCTTGCCACACACACAGATACCGAACGAATATGTCTTGAATAATTTTGTTAGTGACAAATACTTTTAATCTTTTTTTTTTAATTAGTTTTGTTGAGGTATGTATGAAAGGTTGCATTTGTTTTTTTCAATAAATCCACTTGTCACAAACATATTAAGAGAAGAAGTTAATTATCTGTAAAATTAATCAAGAAAAAGTTATACTTCAGTCCATGAACAGTACAACTATTTGTATAATAAGTAATTGTCTTATGAAATCTGATAAATTCAAATCTAGATTCGTTTGAAAGTAGATAAAATGTGATCAAAAATTTGTTTTGAAATGCAGGGAAGAAATCCTGCAAGCATAATACGCAATCAAATTTCTCTTTTGTCTGCTGGTGTCCTAAATCCTTTTTGGCTATTCGCTTTAACTAAGAAATCCTTGAGACAAAAGATGCTTAGGTATCAAGTCAAACTTTAACTTTGAAACACTGTGAAAACACAAATCGATACGAATAAAAATCTTAGTAACTAAAAGCTACGTTAATGTACAAAATTAGAGAAATAATTTAAATAAATTTAACTAACGTAAAAATGCACGTGAATATTATTATTATTATTTACTTTAAAAAATATTTTTTGATAATGTGAATAGAGGTTAAATGATACATATCCTTTTTATTAATTTGTATTATTTTAAAATCTAAAAAATAACAGTAAGATTCTGCTAGAGTAAATGAGAAAAAGGGCTTCAAATAAATAACAAAGTTTCTTATTATTTTCATCAAATTTACTAAAAAAATTAATACTGAATAATGTTGACGTTATTTAAAAAACTTCTAATCTTAAAAGTAAGAAGAAATTCTTCTTTGTCAGTCAAATCATATGTGTCATAGTTTTCTGAGTATAGGCCAATTTACCCGTGATACGAACTCAATATTCTGGCATGATAATTACAACAGCTGAAAATTCATTAGGAAAGAACTGCACGGAAACGTAACAGGAGTTATAAAGAAACTCTTCATCTAGAAAAAATACCATACTCTCTGACTTCGGTACGTTAACTGCTTCCAGAATGCAGCTTCTTGAACAACATACAATATTTGGTATTCTTAAGTCTTGTCTTCGGATTTCCGAATTATTATATTCAGAATTTCATCTCCAGAATTTTAAAAAAAAATTCTTGACACATGTCAATTTTTTAGTAAAAAAAATAGATTAGTAAAACCCAGGCCCTGAAAAATATTTTACAACAAAAAACTAGTCAATTACCGTTGAAGAAAAATGAGAGTAAGGGATAAAAACTCTCATAATTTTTTTGTCACCAATTTTTGTGCAAAGTTATCTCAATTTCAGACATGATAATAGACATAATTATCGGTTCTTGCTGCTAAGTGAGCAGTTCGGACGCATTAACAACTTGTTATTAAGAAAAGCGTCAGGAACCATTATTACGCGCAATTCTTTATAATTGGTACAAAATTAGTATAGATAACTCCCAAGATTTCAGGGGGGGGGGGCCCACGCATAAGAAGATCTTACTACACCTTCTCAATTTTCTGGTTTTGTAAACAACATATTCACAGTACTGAATAATTTGCATAAAACTTGAATGTTCGAAGGATCTTAAATTTAAATTAATTGGTAATTTATCTTTTTAATTTGATTTCAATGCACGTAGTTTATAAAATGTTCATTTTTATCTTTTCTTTCGTTCTAAAAAATATTTAATACACTGCAATTAAATGAATTACAAAACACTGAAATATGTATTACAGTAGTTTTAAAAATAACTGTCAATTTATATAAAAGTTGAAAAAAAAAAAAGTTCCATATAACAATCTTTATGTTGTGTATTATTAAGTTAGGTGGTATAGCATATCTTTTTTCATAATTTTCAAAATACTCTTGAACATATCTTGGCTTATTCATATTTTAGTTCCGTATAAAAGCTTTCAAAATAATTATTTGATAAATAATTTGAAATCAGAAAGAGAAGGACAGATGTGATCCGCAACCCTATCAAAATCGAAAGCCCATAAAAAGCTCATTCTTATTAATTCCTACTGTAAGTCAATGAATTACTATCAGTTATGCTACAATTTATATATCTATCTTCATTCCTAAAGAACAATTCAAAAGGATTAACATTTTATAATATGCTTAAGACATGCTCTATCAGATAGACTGCTCAAATAGTTATCAGTATTTTTTTTCTCTTAAAAACGTTCATCAGGGAGTGAGTATTTATTAAGGCTGTCTTGGCCAAGTATACGAGAGCTTGTGCTAAACGCGTAGCCCATTTTCAAACAGAAAAAAGTCTCAATTTTCAGGAAAATTTGCAATATTGTAGTTCATAGATCTCTTTACAATGTAATGTTTTTAAAATTTCAAAATATTCCTTAAATATTTCATTTTTCATTTTAGCATGTAAAGGTAAAGCTCATTTAGCATTACGTTGTTGGAGAAAACTTGCAAAACATATTTTGTATAAGAGAAAATAGATCAATTCGGATAAAAATCAATCGTATAATAAAATGCGTTGTTCTCTATAACATAGGGAAGTCAGAATATAATATTACTTTTGGAATATTGGAATACTTTTTTATCTGAAAAATATTCCAAATCTGGTCTCTATTCTTTAACGTTATACGAAGACAGCCTTAATGGTTATTGGCAACGGACCACGTAATTTTGGACAACGGTCAGCTCATTTATCAGCATATTAATCAAAATTACCTATGGTACTTGATGTTTTTAATACTAAAAAAACTTATTACTAAGAAAATACAGGTATTTGTAAGTAGGGTCTCTAACCTTACATTGATACGTCGTATAATATATTTTGCCATACATTTCGTAGATATATATGGATAAAATTTATATTTGTAATTTTAAAATAAAATAGTACAGTTAATTTCTTACAATGAAGTAGTAGTGTCAATGACTACATTGACACTACTACTTCATTTAATGTCAGTAAAAATTAGTGTAAAAGTTTATTTATTTCAGAAATATTTATTAAATTTGCTATTCTTTTAATATTGCTTATATAAAGAGTCATTTGAAGTAATATTGCAATATCTTAAATTCTTGGCCTTAATTCTAACAAAGACATAGACATTCAATTAGACATATTATTTCAACAATATTAATTGCATTTTCTCCCAGTTAAAGAGAAGCTCAATACCAAGTTGAGGAATGATAACTCGGATATTGAATTTAATATAATGATAATTTGCAATAATTACAATGTTATTAATTTCATTTAGGGAAGATAAATTTAAGGTATTCAACTACCCTAAAATCATGATTTTTTTCAAAAATTGACAATTTTTCTTTAATGGTTTTATTTTATTGGCCATCTTATTAGCTTAATAAAAATATGAAGTTTTTTTTTATTTTTTATTCACTAGAACAAAAACTACAAGTGTTTTAGTAAAAGCAGATGTCATAACTTTACTCGAAGTGTTTTTTTTTTTTTTTTTTTCCGAAAAACTCGAACGGGGACAGCGATTGCACAAACAGTTTTGAAAATAATTTGATGAAACTTTTTATGTATGCTCTGTATAACAGTAAAAGTGATTTGACCTTCAGATTTATCAATCACTGTTTTATTTCAAAATTTATAATCCTTTATGTGAATATAATCACTGTTTTTTTAAACAATTTCACATAATCACTAAGATAAAGTGCTCTAGTTTTTGTAAAAATTAAAATATCTTGTATCCTGAAGGTCATTTCAAACATGAATAAGAAAGTAACACATTAAAATTGAAAAATTGAGAATTTGTTCATAAAATTTTTGTACAGAGCGGGCCGCGTTTATGCAATTTTTTGTCAATTTTTACCCGTTTTTTCCCATTTTAGTAGCAATAATTTGTTTTTCTCTTCTTAATTTTAGACTTTTTTTTCTTAAAATGTACTAAGTAAATCTAAAAACCACAAAAAAATCTCCATATTTCCATTTTTTTAAAAAAAAAAAAAAAGTTGTCACAAATAGTCGGATACCTTAATGCGAAACGGTTTAAAGGTTCTGCCGATTTTTTTTAAATTGAAATTATACATTTCATTTGTGTGTAATGTGTTTCATTTCTGTCAGTATGGTGGATAAATATGTAAAGATTTTTAAAATGTGAGTTTAGTGAGAGTATATATATATTTTGGTATATTTATTGGTGTATGTTTATATATGTATTAACCATTAGGAGCGCACACAAGGGGGGGGGCTAGGGGTCCGGACATTCCCCCCGTAGCCCTTGATTTTTTTTCGATTGGTTATAATCTTATGTACGTAATCCTATAGTACGTAAAATTTAATTATGTATTTGTTACGAATAATTCATTTTATTAATTAATGCTAATTATTTATTCAATAATTAATTTTGTGTTGTCTTTGTTCCCGAAAATAGACAAAATCAAAAGAATATATTGGGTGGCGTATTGGAGTATGATACCAAAGTGGTTGTCTTTCAACCCTTGACCCCCCCCCCTTCCCTAGAAAAAATTTTCTGTGTGCGGGCTACTTCTGCAGCAGAGAATTAAGTGTATGTTATCTGGATTCTAAAAAAAAACAAAAAACAAAAAAAAACCCGTTGAACTATTCTTATTTTATACAAATTTACACATAATGCAAAGGACTCCTCCAACGCTTATGTATTCCTTAATTTCCCGTCCTCCTCAATAAACCTAAAATAGCTTCCACTTCAAGTGCAATCTTCACAGAAACTTCTAACTTTTAAATATCACGACTTTGATAGTAAAAGATACATTGTGTGTTGATAAACAACATTGAATGAGTACAATGTAATGATCCCTACTTAATAAATCTAATCGGATGAAATACATACATACATTACTATATCCAAATCTTTGTGCAAATTTAGACGTTATGCAAGTGCGATTGAATGCGTCTCAATGCTTTGATAAATATAAATGTGTGCGATATCAAGCAGCACGAAAGATTCATCACGTCAGAAATCTGAGAGATTATTTCCGAGCATATTGCTTCTAATGGGAAGGAAATGTATCAGTCTGGAGTTAGATAAAGGGGCTTATATGAAACATATTTTCTTCGGGATGGTATTTGAATCGTGTAGAAGTGTGAAATAACGATATTTGTCATGAAATTTGATGCACAACGTATTGCAAATTCAACTGAATTTAATATGCTAAAGAAGTATTGAATAAATGATTAAATAGACATTCTATACTGAATTATTACTGTAAAGATTTTACGAGAGTATTCAGAACATTTTTGTCTCCTTTAATGCAGAAAGCCCGATAGTCAGAATTTGATGTGTTCATCTTAAATAATTTTGTTTGGGAAAATTTGATCTTAATCAAATATTTTATAAATGTTTATTTCATTATACAAATCCATATTGTTATATCAAATCATCGGAATTATTTTTATAATTAATTATAAATTCTTGTAAAACGACTTAGTCTAATTAAACTGCTTAATTAGATTGTTTTTTTCCTTTAAATATTAAGAATATATTTGATTTTACATCGTTTTTTTTTTTAAAAAAATATGCATTGTAAAGATATAGATCATTTTATATCTTATTGGGTTGTTTCTCTCACATTAATGTGCTCATTATGACTTCTAAGTATTGTGTGTGATGTTTAAAATATTGAAATTAAGAAAGCATTGATTGTAATTAAAAATCAATATTTATCCCTTTATTCGTTTATCATCGATTTACTTACTATAATATTGTCTGTTTAAGATTGCTCTTTTTTAAAAAGGTTTTAAATCCGTTGATTAGAGACAAGAATTTTTGTAAGAAAAATTATGTTTTAATCTTACCATCCAGATTTTAGTATCCCATTTCCAACAAATCACAGATACCTGTCTTTTTCAAAACTTATGACTACAAATAAATTGATCCGTAAGTAAGCAACTCAAAATAACGAGGTCGTGAAACTTATTTTACACAAGATTGATGCTAAGATAAATATCAAATTGTGCTTGTTGACAAAATGATACTTTTTAATTCAAAAGAGATTTTTCAGCTTAAGTATTTTCACAAATACAGAAAATATTGACAACTGTAAATAATATATATTTATATATATTTAACAATAGAACTGACCACCAAAATTACGATGAATGAAATATTCTAATAAATGTAGTATATCAAAGTATTTATGTATGCATTAGGAGGATAAATCTCAACATTTATTAAGTTAGAAATGCATTATATTTTATAAAATATAATGCATTTTTTATAAAATATTATATATGTATATATAACGCAAATAAATAATGAACAGTTGTTATTGAGTTGAAAGGACTGAAGTTATTTGAATATTTATGCAAAAGGGCTTCAAAAAAACCTTATTTTACAAAACTCATTTTATATGAAACTACTTCATAAAACTCACATTTTATTAACATTAAACTATCGTTAATCTTTTTTTTTTAAGGCTTACAAACATTTTTCATAAGCTATTAAACTTTTAGTATTGTCGAGTCTTTATGCTCGCAATTATCTTAGGTTACAAAAAGTTGAACCAGAAATTGTATTATAAAGCTAAAACTCTGAAACATCTATAAACTGGGTTTAAAATAAATTATCTCCGTCTTTTGCTGTAAGGGGAAACTGATGACCGCCGGTTAGTAGACAACTTAAGCAGTTTTACTTCCATAGGTTTTTATATTTTTATTGTTACTCTTATCTCCGTTTTTCTTCCTCCTGTAATCTTCAGTAGCGTGGGAAAGTCGCCAGAGTAAACGAGCTCCTAAAAGTCAGAGCGAATAAAATAAAGCTAAAAAGAGAAGGAAAAAAAAAAAAAAAAAAACAGGAGTTTGATTTTGCAGTAACTTCAGCTTCAACATCAGCTAGAATTGTCGATTCTTGTTCCTTCACTTAAATGCTAACGACGATCAAAATTGTTCCTTTTTCTCTTGGTATTTTGTTTTGTTCCTCTTTTTATTTTAACTCCCTCTCTATTCTCTTCCTAGCTCTAATCTTTATCAAATTGTTTTGTCAGGGTTGCAAAGTGGTGGCGGAAGTACTGTACGATTTGGCTAGTATAGGAAGACCAAGAAGCTCTTGCAGCCACACTAGAATCCAGTTGGGAATTGGGAACAGTGTACAGGGTAAAAGGGAGCTAGCTGGCTTGCACAGCAGTAAGATGAAAAATAAAATAGGAAAGTTTAGATTACATTTCCGGTTAAAAGATATACGGATTCCGAGAATTGTTTTTTATGTTTGTTTTCTTTTTTATTTAGCTTTATTTTTGAAGTAGCGGATTAGAAATGATTTCAGAAGAGGAAATAAAATAAAAATAATTAGGGAGCATTAATTCTTATTTCATTATAATTATAGTTCAGTTTTTAACTATATTTTCAAAAAGTATATGCATTTGTGTAGGTGTTAAAAAATGCGTTTAATCCTTCATTCTAAGAAAAATCCTTTAAACTAATAATTAAGGGGAGACTGCATAAAATTAGGAATCTCACACAGAAAGTAAAAAAAAATCTTCTTAATATTAAGTTTAAATTTCCAATTATTCACTTTTTTTTTATTTTTATAATATAAATGAATAATCAAATAGTACAAAATTTTAAATACAACAGAAAAGAGCCTAAATAAATCAATTTAATAAATTAGAATTACAAGCATTCTACAAACGATGTACCCAATATTAAGCTTATAAACTTTAAAAACTTCTTTCTTATATGCCATTCCTTAAAAAAAATGCCATTAAGCCAAAAATATGCCATGCCGAAAAATATTTTACATACCGTTGTAAGATACCCTGATGCGTTTGAAATAAATATTTAAAATCTTCGTTAAAAAAAGACGGAAGAAAGTAACTATTTATTATTTAAATAAATTTATTTTATTTCCCAATTTATACATACCAATTAATAAAGAATGGAAGATGAAAATGACTAAATATCTCTTACATGAATTTAAAAAACGCTGTTTTTTCGTTCAGATAAATGTTAATAAATTAAAAGTAAGGGCTCTTCTGAATGGCTTTAAAATAATTTTATGTGCCTATGTATTTTTAAACTTATATATTACTTAATTTTAAATTAAAAATTAAATACATATGATATAAATCTATTTTTCAAACTAATTTACATGATGATATTTTCTTAAATTATGCTTACTTCGTTCATTCATTTATCATCATTTAACTAATACAGTATAGTCTCTCTCTCTCATTTATTCCCAAACTCCTTCCACTTTCATATAAAAAACATTACAGACTTTTACTTTGAAAATTACATATAAAAATTTTAAAGAAATAAACAGAAATTTATTCATTTGATTTTAAGAAAATGTTTAATATAGTGAAAAAAATTTTTAAAAAGAAACTACTTGATTCATTTACATTTGATTAATTAGAATTATAATGAATAAGAGTAACATAAATGTTGAAAATAAGTTACATTTGACCACAATTTCATAGCCTAGAAAAAAAATGCGTTTTTAAAATATGTAATATATTATCAATTGTTAACTTTATATATTAGAAAACTGTACATCACTTCATAGGCTACTTAATAATAAAATTAAAATTTCTGTGAAGGAATTTTCAAAACTTTCCAGTGAAACTATTAAAATAAAAAAAAATACATAACTAAATTGAATGAAATTACTATACATTTATCATTTAATACATTCAGATTTTTTTACAATAGGGGCATTCAGTTCTTGGCTCGTGGGCCCCGAATGGCCCACTGAAAGCATTCTAGTGGCCCTTCATTGGAATCTTAGTCAATTTCAGGAAAAATTGCCTTGTCTACTTTTTGTCGTAAAAAAAGGCCATTTTTTCTTTTATTCTTGATAGCTAAAACATTTTATCAGTGGCGCACACAAAGGGAGGGGGTCCTGGGGTCCGGACCCCCCAAAGCCCTTGATTTTTTTCCGATTGGTTATAATTCTAAGTATATAATACGTAAAATTTAATTAAATATTTGTTATTAATGAATAATTTTATTAATTAATGCTAATTATTTATTCAATAATTAGTTTTTTACTGTGTTTTGTTCCTGAAAATCGACAAAATCAAAAATAGCATGATTCAAGAATGGTGAACTTTCAACCCCC
>BMAV01002044.1:100763-114063 GCA_019973955.1 Trichonephila inaurata madagascariensis | reverse complement strand
TATTTAAATTTTCTGACTACGTGATTTTTTTGACAGTCGTGTGGCCCGTGGACCATTGTAAATTTATTGATGTGGCCCGCGGATCATTATGGATTTATTGATAAGGCCCTCGAGCGTTAAGGGTTGAAGATCCCTATTTTACACTAAATTAAATATTGCTGATTGAATTCTATACAGTTATTTTAACATGACTGGAAAACTTAAAAACTATACAATTATTTTAAAAAATATAATTTCAATCCAGGTATTAATGAGAACCCCCCTTCCTTAGAGATAGAGAAGATAGATAATTTATTTTTTTCAATATGAATAGCGATGCAAATTAAATTTTTAAATCACATGCGTTTAACATGAGTATGATTAAACTTAAAGATATTTAATCATTGATTCCCGATAGTTCAGTGCATATGCATTATACATTTAACCTACTTTAATCACTTTAAGGAATGGAAAAGTTTAAAATTAAAAGGTGTGAAGAAACAAAAGAAAAATCCCTGATATCTATGATACAAACTTCTCTTATAAGCAAAACGTAATAGGTAATGTCAAATTAATATTAATTATTAAAAACATATAAATATATATATACACACACTTAGATATATTCAGTTGGACCCCGATTTAACGAACCCCTTTTCAACGAATTCTTTCTTTTCCCCGATTAAAATAGGGGCAAAAACCTTTATTTAATGAACAATAAACCCCGATTTAACAAATTAATTAAAAAGATTGATTTTATTAGTTTGTTTTAGAAAAAAAGAGCTTTACAAAAGACATCCTTTTTTTCCCGGAACCGAAAAAGACTCTTCTTGTTAGTAGCAAATTTCAACAGTGAAGGGTGTAGCCCATTATTAGACTTTACAGGTATAGATGAGTCATGAGTGTAACCTACTGTGTGAATTTTGAATAAGACAGGAAATTCCATTATCTCATCTTACTCCACAACGCAGGAGATACTGTAAGAGATTTCCTCATTTTCTCTCTTTCCTGAGAGAAGTGAGGTTTATTATATGTACGGTTTTGTAGAAAATTTGTTAAGCAATTCAATTTGTCGAAACCAAATGCGCAGCAGAATGCAGAAATTGATAACGAAACTCCTATCAAAACTGTTTCATTTTCTAATTCCTTGTTAGTAAACTGCGAACACAATTCCTTATGAAGCAAGATGTAAAGGACACAGTATTTTCTGCTCTGCATCAAGTCGGAATAAGAACTCTTCCGAGTCAGGAATCAAAAAGTTTTCAAACATCTATTAGTTAATATTTTAAAATTTGCAATTAACTGGTGCGTAATAATTCGATAATAATATTTTTAGCTGCTGAATAAAAAGTATGTAGTTTCTATCTATGGATATTTTTTGTGTAGTTGCTTATGGAATTTCCAAAAGGTAAGTGCAAAAAAATTGTACTTTTTTGAACTTCGATATTATGAATAACACCGATTTAACAAATAATTTGTTCAGTCCGGATGAATTCATGAAATCGGGGTCCGATTGTATATACAATGTTTGTTTGTTTGTTCTTATATCACAAACAATAAATTCTACGATGAAAAATTTCTTCTCTTTTTGGCAAAATTATTAATATATTTACAGTACATAAGAATAGAAGCTTCGATAAGTTAAAGAGAAATTTTAAGTTACTCCTTCATTTAAAGAAAAAATGTGATCATTTAAACTTGATCACTTGTTAACTTTTGAAACTAAATATAAGATTTAAGCAAATATTCTAAACATACCATCTATTCTCCTCCTATCAGTTTTAAAAAGTGTTTTTCTAATCCGATGCAAGAATTATATATAACTGATATTACAACTTATTCAATTTTTTTAGAATAATAAATTTTTTACAAAAAGATTAATCCAACCCATTATATATAAACTTTACTTTCTTTTTTTTTTTAATTTAACTTACAATATGTTGAAAATATATTATGATCTTCAGATAAAAAATAAATTAATTAAATTTCCTTTAGATTAATTTACTTAGCTTTATAATAAACTGGGCATTCATTTTTCTGTTCTTTCGTAAAACAATAATAAAAATAAAATAAAATTTTATCAACCGGAAAAAACTAGTTTATCAAAATGATTTTTTCACTTCACATGAAGCTTTAGAGGCGGGGGAACTATTATTTTGTTTGCGACTGTAACTATTTCTTTTCTTTTGTAATTCTGTTTTAATACTTGTTTGACTTTCACTTATGTTGTCTAACCTTTATTTTGTGTATTCAGATAAAAGAATTACGTTCATTCTCACCTGCTGCACTGCAAATAAAAAAAATCACTCGAAAATATTATTCAAGATGAAAGAATAAAATCTCAATATCATGCTCTACCAAAATATATTCTCCTTAAATCTGGATAACCAAAATATATAACATGTATCTCTTTTTATGATATTTTAGATGTTAAATTGAAAAATTCGCAGATTTAAATATATTTACTTTGAAAATAATCCTTTAAAAAATATCTTTTCGCAAATGAGCTACATAGTATTTGACAACATGCATAGTATTTGAAGCCAATTATTCGGCGCCAATTTTGACACGGATTGTCGAATATATGAGACTCCGCAAAATCTATCAGCAGTTGAATGGCTACGAATTTGACAGGCATGTTCTTCAAATATGCTCGCCGTGGAAGTTATTTAATCCGTAAATTTCCAACTTTCATTCCATTGGTATTAAAAAAAAAAAAAAATTGGGAAAAAAAAATTAGTGTAAGAAATGACATAAATAGCTTTTTCATCCATTTTTTTCCTCCGTTTTATCTGACTAGTGCTGGAAGTTGATATTAAATTACTGACTTAGACATAATGCACTGTTGTATAACATCATGGCTGATTAAATTGTTCCAAAAAATATATATTTTCACAAATAAAAAATAAATTAAGTTTTTAATATTTTTTTTCTTGACTTTAATTTGTGCCTCAATATTATGTAATAGATTATGTACTTTTTAAATATGTATCATATTTTCTATCGAAAAATGCTACACTAACGGTATATTTAAAAAAAAAATTGATAAACATGTCATTTACGAAAAGTTTTTCGACTAAAAAATGATATACATTTGAAATTGAAGAATCTTATTACATTTTTCTATATATGATTTGTCTTTTATTCATTCATATATATTTATTTAATCAAGCATACAAATATTTCGATTGGTATTTCTTGAGTTTTACTAAGAAAAAAGTAAATAAATTTTAAAAAAAATATTCAGAATCTCAAAATGGTCAAAATAAGAAGTATGAAATATCTCGTTTTTGATATTATGTGTGTAATATAAAACGCTTACGGGCACAAGAAATTTTCATTTTGCTTTCTTGCGTATATATGCCTACTTGGTAATTCTAATTACTCTAAGGATTTTCTCTTTTAGTTTGAGTCATTTGAAGTATCGAAAGAATATATTTCGTAAAATCCTTTCGCAAATTTACTCTTATAAAAACTTATTACTCTTATACAAAAATTGTACATAGTTATATCTTTTTTTTTTTAATTTTTTCAATTCCTACTATTAGTTCCCTCTCTCTCTCTATATATATATATTTATCTATATATATATTTATCTTGTTCAAATTTTCAAGCGTTAATAAAAAACTTTCTATTCATCCAATCAAGTTCAAATAAATATTTTTATACTTGTAGTGGATGACACTTGATGTTAATAGTTTTTCAAACATTAATTCATTAATTAAAATAAATTTAATTAATTACTGGTTTTCGATGCCAACTTAGATTTTTCTCCATTGTTATAACAATGTAACTGTTAAAACAATGCAAAAGTTGGCGTTGAAAACCGATTTTTCAGCCAAACCGGGTGTGCATTGTTACAACAATGCAGACAAATCATGCTCTTTTTTCATCTCCTACTGTTAGTTCACTCTCTCCATATATATATATATATATAAATATATCGTTCAAATTTTCAATCGTTAATAAAATACTTTTTATTCATCCATTCAAAGTAGGAATTGACTTAATTTATTTTTTATATTACTTGTTATACTAATCACTTTTATTCCGATCTATATTTTTTTTAAATGAAGACAATTACTAAAAAACAGATTTTAGACTTGGGGATTTTATGAGAAAAATATATAGGTTTATTTACATAATTTGTCAAAATTAAATACGTTATTAAATTTTCTACAAACAGATCCATGCGATTTATTTTAAAATCATTACAACGCAAAATCGTGTGCAAGATTTTGGGTTACAACACATCATGTAAAAATAATACTGAGTTTGGAAAGTTTATATATTTATACAGTCGGACCTCTATATAACGAAGTCGCTAAATCCCGAAAAAAAGTTCGTTATATGGAAAATTCGTTATATAGAGGTTCGCCTTTCAGTTTTCTTTATAAACCACATAAAATAAATTTTAAATTCATAAACACTATGTATTAAAAAAGTTATTATCCACACCTTTTTGTAAATTAATAAATATTTATTTTATATATCTTACCTATAAAAAAAATAAAAGAAAAACTGCAAGAAAAGTTTCTTGACGCTTTTATCCACTTCCTGGAGAATTAAATTTTTTTCTTTGATGATCAAGCACTTACGTTTTGACATTTCATTTTCGAACTACAAGAAAGGAATTTACTAATACGACTGATCAATGCTACAAATGAATGGAGACTATTTCAAGGACACGAGACTCCACTGAGTGTGAAAGGGGATATCGAAGATGTTTCCAGTAAACTGGACAGTGGGGGTTAAAGGTTGCACTTCTTGGATGAAACACCCAGAATTGTGTTGCTCTCGGCAAGTTAGGTACCTAATGAAACCAGTTTAAGGTTTATGAACCATAAAATGTGCTAAAAGAGAGAATAACTCGAAATATCTAGAAATACTTCAAAAATAGGAAGAAAAAAATTAAACCACAAGAGAAAAAGTTCGTTATACAAAAAATGCATTTCGCTATTGGGAGGATATTTTACGAAGAAAATCGTGAAATGTTCTTGGTTCCAGGAAAAAGTTCGCTATATAGAAAAATTCGCAATACAGAAATTCGTATATATATATAATCCATAAATATATATACACAGATAGCTATAGAACCTAAGCATAACTATTCAAGATAGGAAATATTAGGCACAGTAGTACAATAACAAACTCCTGGCATTAGGAACCAAGATTGCAGGTTTAAACAAGTTTTAGGGCTAGCCAACCTTCACCTGTAATTTGTCTAATACATTCGAACTACTATATTGAGATCGATATATATATATATATATATATATATATATATATATAGGCTAATTCTCTACAAACAAGAGATAACATCCAAACAATAACATTCGAAAAACACATAGACAGTAGGATATATATACATATATATATGTTTGAGCTACTTTTCCTTAAGAATAATTTTGGTTTCTGAAAAATGGTATGAACACGGCTGTTGTTTACATAAAATTTAAATTGTTGTATTCTTAAACAAAAATTTTAGAAGATTATCTGTTTTAGAAAAAGTTATTATCTGCATAATTTTGGAAAAATAAAGGTAAATGTTTTCCTATGAAAATAAACGAATTAATTTCTTAATAAAATGCTAAATCAGTTAACTTTTAAATCAATTAATAAAATTTACTCTGTCTCAGAGGAATGCAGCAGCTTTTTAAAAAATATTTAATTTATCATGCAGCTATTATTAGCTTATATTTCTTTGAAAACTAATTTTATTAATTGCTTTCGGGATTATTAGTGTCATTTGTGTGCAAGTAAAATGTTCATTTAAATTATTTCATCCTTATATCTTAGATAGATATAAGAAACCATTTTTAAGTAATTAAATATAGTATTTTAGAAAAAAGACACACGCACACACACATAATTTTAAAATAAAATAAGCCTTACCAAGATCACTCCAACTCATCTGAAAATAGGCTGCAGATTCTTTAAAAAAAAAGAAAACTACTTACTTTTCTAAGTCCATTAAACAGCAATAAGGCCCAGCAAGTAAAATACTTATTAAACCTTTTTTTTTTCGAAGCTCTAGAAAAGAGATTTAAATTTTGAAACTTATTATATTGAATAAAATCATCCATCTCGCATGACCTCTGGGTTTATTTACTCAAGTGGCAACGATCGCAACTATTCAATGATGATGCAGCTGAAATTTGAAGAAAAGTGGTACAGTGACATATTTATTTATACTACCTTGGGGTTTATTTTAAAATACTATGCAAACTTAAAGCAGATTACAATTATTTTTGTTTCTGTTTCACGATATACGTTGCTCAAGCAGAATTTTCTGAAAATTCATGATGAAGAATGTATGTTTTTTTTTTTTTTTTGCACCAAACGTGTTTTGTTGATTTTTTCAATTATTTGATTTTATTGAGATGTAATTACGCGGAAAACTTACCTTTTCTCTTTTGATTTATATGTTACTGTATTATTGAATTCTAATGCGTTTTTGAATAAATATAGTTTGAATAATTTCTAAGAGAGTTTAAATTTTAATCTTATATAAATAGGATTATTTGTTTCATGTTTAATTTATAATAAATGCTAAGGACTGTTTGCAAATATCCTTTTTTTTAAAATAAAAAAAGCTGATTAGGTGCCCTTTATTATAAAGAAAAATTGACTTTTTTTTTTAAATCAAAAATTTAAAATACATGATGCGCGCTTTACATGAAACATTAAATAGGTTCAGTTAACATTACATTTTATTAGAATTCTATTTCGAAGCATTATTATGCACAATTCATACATTTTCTATTATAGTTATTAAATTACTTTTCCGCCTAAACTTATTTTTCTTTATTGACCTTTAATATAAAACTTTAGAAGCTACCTAACTTAATCAAAATTTAAAATAATAATTAGTTTTTCTCTGAAACTGCATTTTTTCATTCCTTTTCGATTGCATGATTACAATTTTTAATTCTTAAAATTTCATTTTTATAAAAGAAAAATTAACATATTTCTTACGGCATCAAATTTCAACAATTTCTGAAAACTTTAAACTGCTTGACTTGAGAGATAATGAGACTGTCTGTTGACAAAGCAGCAGACGCTCATAATTATAATCATAAAGCGCTTAATTAATTTTAAGGAGATTATTAAAATGAGTTTGCGCTTCTTAGCAATCATCGCTTCTCGCAACACCGGCGTTAAATTGTCTTTTTATTTTACAGTCGTTTAGCTGCTTTTCGATACCATGTTTCAACAGTGACGATACTTTGCGCTGGATGTCTTGATGAACTTTTAATAACTTTTAATAATAATCGTTAATAAGCTTTGATAATAGCTGAGTAAATAAAACTCCTTGTTTCAATTTGGAAAAGGTGATAAATAAAATACTTATTAGAATTTATCAAATGTAAATTACTTCCCAGGCAGGAATTTTGTGTCCGCAGTACCATGGCTCTTCGTAAGGATACACAGAGTAAGAAACTTACTGAGAAATAACACTATTCGGTGAGATGGGCTCAGATTTATAATTTTCAGATAAAAAATATAATTTACCGTATAACACGTATTTCAGGATTATTTTGAGATTTCAGGATTGATTCCTTTACTAAAGGCGCCCCCGGTTTGAATTTTCTTCTCATATCGGAATAAGTTTAGTCGGTTTAACTTGATTTTTAACTTGTTCCCCTAAATTATAATAAAAATGTATTTAAATATTTTTAAAATGAAAAGTGAATAATTATATATATATATAAAGATTATTTAACAGGAGTATATTATATTATTAAAATTGAAAGTAAGATAAAAATTCCTTTAGTACTTTGTCTATTTTATAATCTAAAAGCTATTTTATAATTTAAATTTAGAAGGAAAGAGTTCTTGCTATTATCAAAACTTATTAAGACATTATTATTTGGTTCAATGAAGACAAGCTTAAACAACATTTACACATTTTAAATCAAGTCGTATGCTGGGAATCCAGATGTGATACTGTAAAATATTAATTTTACCATGTTTTTATTTGTTAAATAATATTGATGATTATAAAGATAAAGCGTTTTTAGGTAAAAAAAAATGTAGAGAGAAACTCACTTTTGCATACTTTACACAAAATAATGGGGTGAATCAATAATTTCTTTCTTTCAATGAAAATATAAGGAAAATTGGGAAAATCAATTACTTTTAATTTAAGAATTTCAGCTGCATCATAAAAAAAAAATCTTATATCAGTCTTAAAATATACTTATTTGAATGTGTAAATTTAATACAAAGATATTATAAAATGAATAATATTACCATACTTTGATCTACATAAAATGAAAGATTTTTGTTAAGAAAAATAGTTAACTTCATTTCTTAAATCATTCATTTCATTAACAGCCTTGAAAGTCAATGCAAAATTTTGACTCAAAGAATTAACAAAAATTCTAAACGTAATCAATGTTTTATACTGACTACGTTACTTAAAATTATAAATTGAAACCACAATTATAGATTGATAAATAAATGTAATCATCATATATATGTATATATTATAAACGTTATATTCATAAAAATGTTTTTGCAGTTTTGAAGGTTATGTTTAAAATAAAACCTCATTGAGATAGTTCATTTTGTTTATCAGTTATATAATTTGTGTAGATATGAACAATTATGAGTGGACAAATGATACTTAATTCAGTTTTAAAATTGTAGAAAATTAAAAAAACTTTTATTTTTACACATGAAATGATGATAATACGACATATCTATTATAATTAATGAATTTTAGTATTATTTTCCGGCTTTTATTGGAAGTTATGTTATGATACACATCATACATTCAGAAACATTCTATATCTATTTATTAACACCCTTTCATGATATTCATGAAAAGCTCCATGGTCTAGCGAGTATTGTATAAGTATGTAATTGATCACATTCATATCATGTATATTGCATAAAATCGAATGCAAGGGTCTTTTTAAACCGAGAATTTTAATTACAAGATTATGTCCTGTAACTGAAACAGTTTCATTTCAGCATCCAAAAGACTAATTTCAAAGAAATTTATTTCTAGTAGAATAACAAAAAGTTGTTTCAGATTTATTTTTCCAAGTTGTTAACGATTTTTAAAAATTAGATTTCTTACTTAAAACTTTAATTACTTGATTAGTATAAGAATAGTTATGTAAATAACTATAAATATTTAAATATAACTTTTGATCAAATATACTTTCTTTTTATAAAAGATTATATAAATGTGTGATTAAGACTATATTTAATAGAATTGATTTTTTCCAAATTTATAACGAATGATTATAAAATTAATATTTTTAATAGCATAATATAACACGCAGTGTAATGACATATAAAATAACATACAGTTTAAATTACACACAACACAACATATAGATCTAAACTTAAATATAAAACTCTTTTACACTTTTTCTTCGAATAAATGGAATGGATCACCATTTTAAAAGTATATATATTGAGGTAAACATTTAAGTAGAGCATACGTTTAAGTAAGACTAGTTTTAATAATCCAATCGCCTAGCAAAAGAAAGTGACCCAAGTAAAACACACACATTTTTTTTTTTTTTTTACTTATGTACTTAAAATCCTTTTGTGCCAACAGAAGCAAATTTATATATTCATGTATAAATGAAATGTTTAGAAGAAAAAAAAAACAATTTTATGAAAAGATCAAATATTAATGATTAAGTACATTGTACTGTAACAAAATTTTACGGTAATTTTTTCTTTAATTCCAAACAAAGTTAATTCTTTTTATGTGTCTCAAATATGAAGAGAATTGAATTCGTTTTATCTGCTACATCTTTAATTTATTTTTATTCGTTCTACATTCTTCGATTTGAATAAGAATATTAAATTTTACAAACTTCTTTCTTTCTTTCTTTCTTTCTTTCTTTCTTTTTTTTTTTTTTAAATGTTACTTTTACCGATTTATTTATTTTTGATTGTTAATCACGTTTTTCAGCGTCTCCATTAAACTTTGTAATTCATAAAAATTATCTTAACATGCATCATTCGTAAAACTCCTTCCAAAATCATATGAATTAAAATTAACTAATTAGCATATATTTCATACTTGTAAAACTCATTTTAAATAAAAACTTTGAAAAAATGTTTTTTAACTTGAATTTTCTAATGATTATTTTCTCATATGGGAAAATGAAGATAAAATTTTATTGGATAAAGAAACCATTCAATAGCACATTATGACTTTGTGAATAAAATGAGATTAATATGAGATAATAATGAGACTTTTGCTTGCAAGTATTATAATTATTAAAATACCTTTGTTTTTCTTTTTGACATAACTGGCATTTAATATGTTTTTAAAATGTATTTGAACAAAGAAGAGACATCGTTTCGTATTTAGATTTACAACAAGGTTCCCGAAAATCCAGATATCCAATGCCAGATTTCGTTTTCTGGTTTTACACTGATAAAAACAGTATCAATATTTCTAATTTGTTTATGTAAAATTCCTTATCGCTTACAAAAATAAATAGAGAAAGTAGTTAAGTACATTGCCCTATAAGCAAATTTGTATTTTCGCACCTATTATTGTTGTTCAGAATAGCAAACCATAATAGGTACCTTTAAAATATTAAAGAAATGAATACTAGATATGTAAAAAAGAGAGAGAGAGAGAAATTAAGTAGGTACGCATATCTGAATAGGAAAAAGAGTTAAGTAAAATATTATACGTACCAACATGTACAAACATTATTACGTAATTTATTTCAAACAAAGCTCAAACTCTGGTGTAAATTATTATTATTATTATTATTTTGTGTGTGTGTGTGTAACATTTTTATGCAATATCAACATGACACATCATTTAGAAAATACGTAAGGGAAACATTTTACAGTCAATATATAAAATGTTTTATTATTTGTAATATTTATTCATGAGCAAATATTATTAAGATGTATATGACTACGAAACATAATTTTGAAATTTTGATTCTTAATTAAATTAATTCTTTAAAGTTTCATTGAAAATTTTACTCTGACTGAAATAAGTTTGAGGAATGTTCTCTAAACATGTAAAATAAAATGAAATTTAATAAATTCTGAAATAAAAAAAAAATTATAGAAAAAATTCTTACAATAAAAATACATCTCAATGGTATTTTTATTTTTTTCAAGAGTTTCATAAGCTCATTGTGTATTGATTATTAAAAAATTCATACGTGACAGTAATTTTCTTTAGATTTTTTTTTAATGTGTATTCCAGCAAAATTTTAATTAAAGCAATACATAAATAATATAAAACAATAAAATAATGTAATAAGGTGAATGCAGCTATAGAGTGCTAGTATTAAAATAATAAAATGTTATTATTTAACTGAGCCACAAGCAGAGAATTTTTCTCTCTTTTGTAAGATATGAATAATATTTTTATTACTTAATATATTAAAATGAATTCTAAAGAATTATCTCTCTGAAATCTTTTAAACTTCATTTTCAATGCTTCTGTTTTGAGCACAGTTTATAGAGAACAAAGGAGAATAATAAGTATTTTCTAAAAACTGAACAATAAAAAATTCTAAGAAACAGTTTTTTTTTTTTTTTTTTTTTCAAATTTTTACACTGAAAACTTCAATATTGAAACTCCTTGCTACCCTGCTTCTCTCCCTTAACTTTAAATAAAAGATTTATAAAGGAATTTTTTATTCCCAATTCCGAAAATGCATTTAGCCAGGTTTCTTAAGGCCGTGTTCGATTTATATGAAATGTAGAAACGAGGCCCGTAACTGTTCTGAAGCATTGAATTACAAGTGATATTATCTTTTTCTTCAGTAAACTTATTTGTAAATACTATAGTTTGACTAAATAATACTGACAATAATTCACTTTTTGTAAAATTTATAATTCCTTTCGCTGTTTTCTCGAAGCAAGCTATAAGCTTTTTACTTTTATGGAAGCAATTAAACTATCTCGTACAAGTAATTACCAACTTTTTCTTTTCAAGTTTTGAATTTTTTTTCTGGTTTATTGACAATTGTCTGTTTTTTCTCACACAGTATATTGTAACTTTCCATCATATAATGTATAACAATTTATATTTCATACCATTGCTTTATTACAAGTAAGACGGCGTCGTATAATACACTAGAGGTTATACATAGTAATTATTGACAGCGTGCTGCATGTTTAGTTCGTTTTTGAAGCAAGAAGGGAATTAATATCTTTTACCAATGAGATAAAAGTAGATTATTTGATGTAAATACTGTTTGCGTATCTTATACAATTGCAATGATAATTATTAAAAAAAGAATTATTTATACATGATTTAATTTATAAATGATTTATTTTATACTGAAAATTTATCAGTTCAAAATACTCTTCGAAAGTTTTGCTAGAAGAAAAGGATTAACTATAAAAATTGAAAAGGAAAATTAATTCAATCAATTTATTTAAGTATTTTTGTTAAAGGAAATTGTGGAATTGTTTTTTAAGGGAGTTTTTGCAATAAGCAACGAAATTACGCATTATTTGTTTTTGTCTTTCACAAATGTGGTGATCATGAAATTAATATTTAAAGGTCTTATTTATATCGTCAGAGGAATAAATAAATTTTTATAAAATATATGCATTTATTCATTTGCGGTTATTTCTTTCAAAAAACTGCTAGAAATAATTAAAAAGCGAAAAAGGTGTTCATACTATAGTTAATTATGTAAAGAAAATGTAAAATATTTTTTTTCAAATTCAACAAATGAATCAATGAATAAAAATGATACTATTGGATTAGACTCAAATTTTTTGCCTTAAAAATAGAAATAATTGAAACGAAACATTAATTTGTAAATGATAAGCGGCATTAATGTCCAATGTTAAATCTGTAGGTTTCTTTGCAACATAGTAATTCTACTAACACTGTGCTCTGCATTCGGTGTGATAACACCGGAAAAGCCCTTTCCTCTGCGACCATCCCGTTCTCGGATCGGTAAGGGGAAAAATTATGAAACTCTTAATTAGAAACAGATGTTAGGTTCCTCTCATGTGCATAAAATTACATAATAAAGTAATTGCTTGTGTATGAAAGAGAAGCAAAATTTATCCTCCCTACATAAAAAGGAGTTTATTTTTTAATTCCCATAAATTCAATGTTTAAAAAAATCTGAGGTTTACGCTATATGAATATAACAATCAGATACTAAAAGAATTCAAGAAATCGTGTAAGACCTTAAATTAGCTACTTTTCTCTTGGTAGCATTCAAAACATATTAGAATGATGTTTAAAGATAACATCAATTTTTCTGTGAATTTTTTCAAGGTAGGATATGTAAATAATAATGTGATTAGTAATCATTAATTATTGAAAGCATCAAAAATAATT
>BMAV01002044.1:73265-94691 GCA_019973955.1 Trichonephila inaurata madagascariensis | reverse complement strand
TTTAAGTATAAAGGATTTTGTTGAATTGAACGATCCATATTTTTTTTTAACACAATGTAAGATGGCAAACTAATTACTAAACCTAAAAGTATACAAAAATACAAAAGGCACGAGGTCAAAGAACAGAAGTATAAACTACTTTTAAATCTAACACTGTACACTAAAACTGTGTATATATTTAACAACTATACACGAAAAGCAAAAAATACTATAGAAAATATATTAAAAATATTTAGGATACTAAAAAACTTTTAAAGAATATAAAATTTTAATTTAAGCAAAATCGACGGTTACCACACAACCATAAGTGAAATACGATTAGCTAATATTGTTTGCTTGATAATCACGTGATGATTGGCAAACGATCGCAGCATCCTCTGGTGATGATTCGACCTCATAGGAAAAACTTAACACATTTTTATAAACTGTCGAACAGTTCAGAGAACCGAATGAAAATCATATCAAAAATTCAACCGAGAAAAATTAAGTTTTATAAGTTAATTCTAAAAGCAAATAATTTTTTTTATAAAACATGTTATTTTTCTAATTTACTTTTGTCAAAATATTTTTATTATTCGTAATCTGCTTTTCTTATTTAAATTTGCTTAGTACTAATATGAAAAGATTTTCCCTGCATTTTGTGTAAAAATACATAAATGAGAAAATAAAGAAAAAAGGAAGATGAAATATTTGAAAAAACCTCTTTATTTCCTGTACTCCTTCCTCTTTACAAAATTCAAAAACTATATGCCGCAACTGATTTTAGAAAAATGTTGTTTTAAAATAAATATAAGCCCTTTCACACTATAGCACACTCAAAAGTGGAACATCCTGTCTTGTAGATGCAAGGTTATTTATGAAGAAAACAATATCAGTTCTTTAATATGGTATGAACTATAAATTTTTTCATATGCAGTTAAGCTCTTTTCAGCATAAGTTAGCATGCAGCATTGTAAATCAGGTTTATTTATATAATTGATTTCTTAGTGAATACATGAACTTAAACTTAATTTTAAAATATCTGTACCGAGAGTCTTACACAACTGTTGATTTTATCCTAAATTTAGTAAATATATTCAGCGTAACACCTTAACACTACCATACAGGTATCAAATATCGAATATAATTAAAAGTAATTAAAAGTTTTGGCATTTATTATAAATAATTACTTACGGAGTTTTGTAAAAGTAATAAGCACAAGTAGAATATTATTCTTCTAGCTCTATTCATATTTGTTTGATTTTAATTTTTCCAGCTACTCAAAACCTTTGCAATTAGTTGTATGAAATTATTATTTAAGATGATTGTGGAGCGAGAGTGAGTGAATATTAACATTGCACTGTTCAGCTACACGAGGACTTTTGGCGACGGACCTCGTAATTTTGAGCCATGGTCAAGTGACGAGGACGACATCCGAGCTGGCACCCCCTCTCCTAACTACCACACCAGACCAAGGGGAGGACGTTTGAGCTCTCGACAGATTTAACGTGCATCGCTCCCCTACACGGCGGGTCTTTAGTGATACTGGGCTCGAACTCATGACATGCCTGCCATGATCCGATACCTTGACCACTGGGCTGCAGCAGCCCCAAGATGACTGCGGAGAGGAGTGAAATATTTAATAGAAACTAAAAATAATGAATTTCATTTCAAGGAAAAAAATATTGAAACTAAATATTTAGTGAAAACATTTTCCTCTACGCATGCACGCACACAAACATTTCAACTCTTTTACTACCATCCCAACATAACAGAATCACAAAAGAAAAAAAAAATAACTCGGTGTTTTGCTATTTTTTTTAAATTATTATTATTATTTTTTTTTTATTTTTCATGTTCAAAAAAAAAAATCCATAAAATAAATCCATTTTCACTGCTATTCTTCTACAAAAAGAGAATTGGGAATTTGGCTGAAAAAGCACAACATTCTTTTCACAGGAAATTTAGTATTAAGAATACTGTTTATATTAGATAAAATTAAATTTCTCTTCAATAAATGTCGCAAAATAAAAATAAAAATTCATTAATTATTTTACTATTAATTTAACTATTTATATGGTTTCAACCCCAATTATATATATTGAGAGCATCTCCAGTTTTATATATACTAAATATCTATAAAAATCGTATGAAGCAGCTCTTATGCCGAGATAATAAGAATACAGATTTGAGTTTATTAAGTCTCATAATTTTTAACGAATTTTAAATTTTAGAACTGTAAGATTTCTTAGTGAGTATAGAAATAATTAAGAATGGGTAAGTTCAAAATCAAATTGTTTTTGGCAACATGTTGTAGAGAAAGCAAAAAGCACAAACATAATATGATATATTAACGATATTCACTTAATTCATTTTATATAAATTCCAACAAAATTTTGATGTCAATATATATATTCCATTATAGATTAAATGCTCTTTTTTTAGTTACTCAATATTTGTTTTTTTATTATTTCCTGAATAGTGGATCATTTCATATGCTTAGTAAGACCAAAAACTAAAAATTGACATCATTAGCATTAACAAAATTTAAAGTAATTATTTATGGTAGAAAAATACACACATTTTAACACATTTTTGTTACATAACATAATTAAAATTATCTGTTGTATGAAAAAGTAACTTCATGTATGCAGTTATTTATTTATTTTCCAAAATATAAAACTGCTTTTTAAAAAACATTTTTGTTAGCTATATTTTTGATGCAAAAAAAAAAATGGATACAATGAAATAAAATTAATTACGATACTAATTACGATTTTCGTAAAAAATAGGACCCTCTCACATTGTATTAGTTTCTTCAGCTTTCTGATGAAGTACATTCGCAAAACAATTAAAAAGTAACCTCACGAGCTTAAAATATTTATTTATCTTTCACCTTAAGTGACTTTTATAGCCCTTAATGCGATAGCTGTTTATATCAATTAAGTCTCTCACGCGAATGGTTCAATTTATTTTCTAACATTTAATTTATCATCATGAGATGCAAAAAGAATTCCAATTATCAAAATTTTCCCGAGACACGAAGTTTTCAATTTATCATAAAAACAGAAGTCGTACAAGGAAAAAAAAATTGAGTAAAACAGCAGGAAACGGAAGGAGAAAAAAGTAAACGCAAGAACTGAACAAAAATTGGAATAAAAATAGAGGATTGAGAAGAAGAAAAGTGTAAAAGAAAGAGAAAAAAAGTGCGACAATAATTTGGCTCCCTCTGTTGGAAAAGCAGATCTGTCTCCTCATCGTAATGAACAACTCCATCACCCATCCCTAACTCCACGGCAGACTGAAAATTCAGACAAGAACGACTAATTGCATAGTTCAGAAGTAAAGCGTCCCTAACTTTAGAAATCCAACTGGATCGTTAGACTAATGTCAAGTCGAAAATTACGCTGTCAAGATCATCTAAGTGAAACCGAATTCCACAATCTCTTGGCTGTAACTCCCCCGTTGACTGTCACATTTAGGTATCCGTGACTCTTCTCTTCACCTTTAACTCTGCTCCCACACTGTAGAGAGTGAGTTCGGCTGGCGGCACTCCAGATCATCTTGCTTGAGGAAGTTGTGAGGATGTTTTTGTTTGGAGTGTCGTTTTTATTTCGAGTAGAGCTGGAAGTAGCTTCCAAAGTATGAAAATCCCTACTTTTCTCATTTTCCCTCCTGATTCGGTGATAAAGAGAATTCGCTTGAATTAAATCAATTTGCTGCGAACGTCGAACTTCGAGCAGGATTGAAGTCGCCAAAGATTAGATCTTACAAAAAGTAAACCCGTTTTGTACTACGTATGTGCATGGCTATTGATATTTAATGCTTATGTTTTTTATTTTTATTTATATTTATCTCATCGGAAAAAAAATTATTTTATTTTATCATTTGAAACAGTAAGAATTTTCAAGAAAAACAGTATATTCTCCATGAAAAAAAAAAGAAAAGAAATAACACGTGTAATGAAAATAGATACTAATTGATGACAGAAAAATTCTAACTGATTGATTATCTATTCGTATCGAATAAAAATTACTCAAGTTATTCATTGTGAAATAATTGCGTTTTTGATAAAATGTAAAAATAAACTGCATTCAGAAATTTTTTAAAAGTCTGGAAATCGAAATGAACCATAATAATTTCATGTTTTATACCTGTAATGATTTCATGGCCACCAGGGGCTCGGAAGGACCCAGATAAGCTGGACTTAACCAGATTTTCTGGTTATAAATTGAGATGTCAAGAGGGCATGTAGATCTGCTCCCAGGGCCCGAAATAAGCTTAAATCGGCACTGCTAGGAGGCCAAGCTTAAAGCTTCTAAGCTGGTTTCTCGGGAAGACATCTCATTGAGAGCATTAGCGCGCTGAGAATAGAATTTTAAAATTCAGTAATGCCGAAAAAAATTAAAAATTTTTCATGCTTTCATCTTTAACATTTTTAAATTTCATGAAACAATAAAAAAAGCATATGCATTTTGTTTTCAAATTCAGTCTTAATTAGATAAAACATTTGTTAAAATCCCTATCATCCCTAACTCTTAGGGAAACTATGGAGTGCTGGCAATTTACCCATTTGCTGTTTATTTTCAGTTCTTCGCTGCCTTCATAACATGTGTTTTTCGGAGCTTACTATTTGTCACGTTTAGTGATTTATTGCTCTTCGAAAGTCGGTTCTCGCCTGTTAACAAATTGAAGACGAGTTAAAAACCCCTCACGCCAAACAATAGCGAGTTTCTTTAACGGACAGCAATCCTACTTGATTTTTTTACAGCATTAGTAAGTTATTACGCTCTTTTTCCACTCTCAATTTTGTAAAGAGCACCGAAAAGATTTCCAACAACGTTTAATTGAGCACCGTAATTAATATAATGGATAAAAGGAGAACAGTTGGTGAATGACTAAAAGAGTGTGACACTTTAAACGAATGAAAGATTTTTAAAATGATTCATGAATTGGGCACAGAGAATGTATCATTAGTTCATCAGCGTTTTTAAAGGCGGCGTTAAATGAGAACTAACATTTTGATTAATCGCTTCAAATAACAGAGACACCGTAATCAAGAGAAAAGCAAAATAAAAAAGCGAGTAATTAGCTGTTCATTAGTTTACGGTTCCTAAGTCTTTAAAATTTAAATATGCTTTTATGTGTTCTTACAATTCTAAAGAAAGAGGGAGAGAGAAAAAAAGCAAATATATATACTCATTAAAATCCTGTAGGAAGTTAACGAATAAATGTTCCTTCGTAATAAATTAAAGACCGATTTTAGAAATAAAAGTAGAGTTTTGAATTAAATGTATATGAACATTTCGGTTTTAAGTGATCGATAACATTAAAATAATCGTTTGATGAATTCAAAATTGGAATTTTATGTATTAGTCCAAAAATATAAACAGATGAAGTACTGACTTGTACATGTTTCTCTAAGTTTTTTAGACACTTAAATGAACGAATATTTCAATAAATAAAAGTATCCTTAATGTTTTGGCTCATATAGTTTGAAAAAAAAAATTTTTTTTTCTTTTAATTACCAATTACTTTTTCCTACAGACAACTATGTAAAAAAATATTGGAAAAATATTTAGACTGCTGGGTTGTGACAAATGAAACAGTTACCCAATATGTTAAAAATTGTCCAAATACTGTAGGTGCGAATTTTAGATTTTTTTCATAAAAGTTATTAATCATTTAAATTAAAACAAAGAATTAAGAGTTGGCGATGGAAAAAAAATATTATACTTATTACTGTACTCTTAATATTAAAAGAACTAAACAGTAGTAATAACTTCCATTCTAAAAAAAAGTTAAATATTTTTTTTTTTGTAAGAAATTAGCCTTAGGAATGGAATGATCAGTTAATCAATTAAATGTTAATGATAAATGAGTTAATTTTATCAGTTAACATTTCCTTTTGGCATACATTAAAAAATAAGTGGAACATAGTTTCTCAAGATGAATATCAAACCCCCCTTTGCTAATTAAGTATAATTATTATTCTTGTTATCAATTTAAAGTTTTAACGAGAAAAAAAGAGCGTACGTCAAAGTACTAATTACAAACAAGTTATATCTGAAAAAAAAATAATAATAAATCTCTCTAAGTTTTCTTTAAAGAATAAACATGACCCATCGCAAAAGCTCATAAAAAAATTCTTACAAAACCCACATAAAAAATATTTATATATAATAAAAAAAGCATAGTTTCATAAAAATACTTAAAAAATTTCGTATAAATATCGAAGAGTTGTATAAAAAAGGAATATATAATGCTTACAAAATTGTAATTATCGCAACCTTCTCGATATTTACCAATGCTTCGCCAAAGCTAGTATACCGTGAATAAAATACAGTCCTTCATAATAGTTGATGGTTGGCAGGCATATTGGTGGAACTAATAGGTAACTCAATTCATAAAGAAACAAATAAAAAAATCTATATACAGAGTTCTACTTTATATACTCTTAAACACCAATACCCTACCCTTCCCCTTTTACTTTCCAGTGATACGTAATTATCGGCTTTTAACCCTGGAAAATTTTCCGGTTGCCGCAACGATTCCTAACAGATGAAAAGTTAGTGACAAAAGTAGTCTAAAAAGGAAGCGAGCGAAGCAAGTATTATATTATCTCCCCTAGCGCCTGAAGCTCTGGAGATAAATCCCGCTGAGCCGTGGGTGCCACAGGCCCCATTGTTTCATGGATAATAAGGATGAAAGCCTGCCTGCCACTCTTATGGTTGGGTGCAGGCCGCCGCTTTGACGCTTCACTGAGTTTAATGGCGTAATTTTCCTTAGAACAACACACCCCCGGCGGCCCAGCAAAGACTGAGGGATTGGCGTTTATCTAAAGAGAGGACTTAAAAGCTTACTTGTTGACAGCTGCTGATCGTAAATGTGCACTCTAATGTGTCTGCAGCATCAAAATGATTGCGATCGGTATACCTGATGGAATCGATCAGAACTTTTCAATTCGCCTTTCTCCCAGAGAATCGCGTGAACCTTTCGACTGTGGTGGCGATTTTTTGAGGTTAGCCGATTTGGAAAAGGCATTTATGGATCGAAACTTTGGCTTTCGTCAATCGCACTCGTGTTGCAAATCTCGCTGCTGTCGGATCGATCGCATTTTACCAATCAAGGTTCAGAGTTTGAAAGAAATGACTTCTTTATGGGGATGCCAGAGTGTCAAGACCACGCGAAGTCCTTTTAAGAATCTGAAAAAATAATATCCCTAAAAAAATGTAGGTAACGTGGAAGATATTTGATCACAGTATGAGGGATCTAATATTCAAACTGATATAAAGGATAACATATGTTCACGAAGTTCATTCAAATTACAGACAGTTTCCTAAAGAAAAACTGCTATTTTAAATGTTGGGTAAATTTATTAATTAATTGATTGTTTATATTATTACGCTACGGAGCATTACAAGAGCTCTTGGCGATGAGCCTCGTAATTTTGAACTATGGTCAAGCGGCGAGAACGACACCATTTAACTGTTGGAGATGTGAATAAAAATCATAATGCAAGTGAATTGCTCATAGAGAAGGAAAAATAAAGAAGCAAAAAGAAAAAATACTTATAACGGTAAAAGGATGGTGGACACTTCTTCAAAAAAAAAGTACTGCACTTATTACTGTAATTGTTATGAGAACACAATTGCAGCTATCATTTTTATCGTAAAAAAGTTTAAAACTTTTTAGTCCTCAAGTAGTTGTGTCTTCAACAACCCATAATGCAACTCAGTAGCAATTTGAATACTTCTCTGAATGAAAGAATTTGGCTTTTCAGTTTCTTATACACCTCGAAGATTTTTAAGAGGTGGGAACAAAAAAACATAATATAAATCGAAACAATATAGAGATCACTTAGAGATTTGAGGTAAAATTTAAGAACTTTTAGATTTATATAATTTAGATAAAAAAAAAACCTTCCCCTTTAATCACTCCTTCGTGGGAAACATTTCACTATTTTGAGAAGAGGTTTGCTTTTTCTCTCAAATACAACCTAGTATTTTAACAAATAGCAATACTCATAGCAATGTATGTCCAACATCAGTAGTAAGACAAAAGCTTTTCATTTTTCAAAAAAATCAAAGAAAAGGACAATCTCGTCTTGTTCAACACACAAGCACACTAAATGATGGAAAGTATCTCATCTAGACATAAATTTCAACTATGCTTAGACGCATTCATTTCGGATAGAAACAAGGCATACACACACACAGAGAAATTAAGTATCTGTGGGCTTACGCAAGTCAAGACATTAATGTATAATATTCAACAGTAATGAAATGAGGGTTACATCAAACTATATACTGGGCATGTTGGCGAGTTTAATAGCCGGAGACATTCAAGAAAGTTTTGGCTTCATCAAAAGAACTCTGTGTAGAGTAAAAGGAATTTCTTCAAATTATAAATCCAGTATTCCTCAAATCCTCATTGACGGTGTGTGAAAGTCAAAAGATGGTAATTCAAGGAACTTTGCCAGTAGCTCTCCTATAGCAATAGATTGATGTTAATTCAAATCGAAAGCAATATAAAGAATAGTAAAATTGCATACTTATAATTAATCGGAGCATTTTTGCTGCATTATTTGTTTCTAGAGCATCAGCATATCTTGTAACAGAAATGCATTCAAATTCATGAATTTACTAACTATTCCAAAATTTCATAATTAGATACATTTATGGATATTTTTTTTTAAATAATCTCATTTAATTTTGAAAAGTTTTCTTAAGTTTTGTTAAAATTTAATATGACCTTTCCTGAAGTATATGTTACTTTTACAGAGATAAAATTGCATTAATAATGAGATTTGCAACTTAAACAATCAGTCAAGTTTATAAAGAAAACGAAGGAATAAATTCTATTTTTGCCCACATATTATTTTAAGCTGAAATCTCCGTAAAAAATTTAACCTGAAAATAACGAAAGAAGTTTCTACTGAGGAGTATTACGCAACTTTTATCTTCTGGGTCTGTTACCTTCAGTTGATGAATTGATGTAATTTTGAACAGCATTTCTATATACATTACATAGTAGAAATGTTGTTCAAGTGTTACTTTTATAAAAATGAATAATTTTCTGACAAGGATATCAAAACAAACATTTCCCCCCATTTTCTATTTATAAAAAGTTATCTAAATTTTAAAATAAATAATTAATAAATTACAAAAGTGATTGAAATATTAGAAATATTTTTAACCTTAATGAACTAAGCTAATTTGAAACAAAAAAGAAACAATGAAAATTATTTATTTCATTTACTGAAGAAAAAAAGTACAACTTTTATGCTTTGTTCTATTTGAGTAAAAAATTTAAATAAAAAACATAAACAAATAAAAACTAACTTTTAATGCATTAAATTTGATACTGAATGAATAAAATGCGTATGAAATGAAGTGGTGACTTTTAAAAAAAAATTGGCTTGGAACAGTGGCGCACACAAGGGAGGGGTCCTGGGGTCCGGACCCCCCCCAAAGCCCTTGATATTTTTTTCCGATTGATTATAATTCTTATATAGTACGTAAAATTTAATTAAGTATTTGTTATTAATGATTAATTTTATTAATTAACGCTAATTATTTATTCAATAATTAGTTTTTTACTGTGTTTTGTTCCCCAAAATCGACAAAATCAAAAGGAACATGATACAAGATTGGTGAACTTTCGATCTCGGACCCCCACTTGAAAAATTCCTGTGTGCGCTACTGGCTGGGAATAAATATTTTGCTTACTTTTTTAGAACAGTAAATAAAAAATTATTAATGCTGCAATTTGTTAAAATTATTTTTAATGTTTGTTATTCATGTAAACATTTTATCACAAGCTTCTGCATCTCTCTTAGACAGAAGCATTAGTCATCGAAGAGAACGTTTTGAATTATTCGTCATTGATGTGAGGTGAATATTATACACAGATAAAGTATTGTTCAATAAAATCAGGGATCTCTTCGGATGGTTCTTTAACGACTGTTTAGAAATTGCTACTTAATAGATTTGCTACTGTTTTTCCCATTCAAATTATTTTTAAAAATTTAGGAAATAACAATAGAGTACTTCGATCATCATGCAAAATTTGTAAAGATATTTAAATTCAATTATATTCATTGTTTAATTATTGGTAACATTCTGATAAAGTCCTTTCCATGTGTACAAATGCCACTTGTTCTATTACAGTGATAAACATTTAAATGGAATTTTATAATACTCAATTTAAGATTTTTAATATTAACTCTAAATTATATATTTTTGGTTTAGATTCATTTTGTGTGAGTATCTGAAATGGAACACATAATTACATTTATTTTCAGAAAAGATCTGAAAAATTTTATTCACTTTTTCATCTTTAAAACCATTTGAAAATCTATCATTTGTTAAGTTGTCTCTAACAAATTCAATACCTTTTTAATACACAATCTGATAAAACCCCTGAGTGTAACTAAATACCTAATGTGAAAAAAAAAACAGTGCCTATAAATTTATCTCTTTTTAAATTTCTTGTGTGTTGAGGATGTTTCTCATTCATTGATGACTCATAAAAATGCTTAAAATACGTTCAATGAAACATTAATTAAAGATCCTTTGTTGTTATTGTTTTCGTGTGTGTGTGTTCCATCCTGGAATTCTTATGAAAGATAGATGAATAGAAACATACAGTGCAATCACAGGAAAATATAGCCTTTATTACACAAACGATGATCCCAGCATAGAACAGAAGGGGTGCGCTGCTTTCTCTTCGAGACGGGAATCCATTTCTGGCGAGAGTCCGACTTCTTTTTCCCGAAGATACATGCATGCCTTATTCGGAATTCGAACCTGAGCCCACTCGATTATAAGCAGATTGTCACAACCACCATACCGGATGGGACAGCAAGAACCTTTGTTACTTTGTCATTGTACTAGCTCGCAAAACCAGCCACATCAGTTTCTAGATTTCTTTCTTTTTTAATTTAAATATTAAATTTAAAATAAACAAATGTCTTCCTTTACATAGGAAAACTGAAATGACTAAGATTGCTTTTGAAACTGTAAAAGTATTTTGTTAAAAATAATTAAAGTTCCTCACGGACTCTGTTTTCGAATATTTTATAATTGCGCAGTGTATGTGATCCCCTGAGATTCATATAGGTTTTAAATTAATGCTAAAGCCGTAATAGCATAATAATAATACTTCTTCAGCAGCACTACGGCCTGTAACAGGCCAAAAATCTGTATCCGTGAGCCTCCTCCATCTGACTATAATTGGAGCGATAGATCGCCAACGGTTGACCCTCAGATCTCTAAGATCTTTCTCAACAGAATCAACCCACCTGGTGGGGAGAGGGCTTCCTCTTTCTTAATATCTTCAATTTTTGAAAATATTACTAATTTAGTTAGGTTTGAATTAATATATAGAGGCGTTGCTACCGCCATATCAGCAGTATCAATGATACGGGGCCCCCAAGCCGCAGGGGCCCCGATATATGTGTAAGAAAATAATCATAAAATCTCAAAAGACTCCAAACAGGAGCCTCCAAGGAATTTTGATACAGGTTACACTCAGGACTAGTTACGTCAGTGTTAATATATCTAAAAATGTGTTTTAGCCATTTAGTAAGGCTAGCCTATATAACTTTAACAATCTCCAGTTCCTTAAATCTGCTGTAAATTTCATAGTATATTGTATTCTATAGACATCATTTATGTATTTATAGACATCATTTATGTATCTATAGACATCATTTATGTATCTATAGACATCATTTATGTATCTATAGACATTATTTATGTATCTATAGGCATTATTATTGTATTCTATAGACATCATTGTTCATAAATTTGTGCTTAAATTGGTTTTTCAACCGATAGAAACGTTTTGTTTGCCATAAGTAGCCTATTATGCACCCCACTAATAATGTTAGCTTCCCAATAACAAAAAAAGTTTGAATCAGAATATATAAAAATCTAAACAATAGTATTTGTTAAGAAATTCACATTAAAAATGTAAAACTGATAAAGCTAATAGAGAATTTGCTACCCAACCATTCATGATTTCTATTGAAGTAAAACCCTTAGATTTACTACCTATTTATTATTTTGTTTTTGACGAACCAGTAAAAATAATCTGTTGAAAAAAGTGGCATTTGTTAATGTCAAGTTATTCGCATACATGTAAAGGTAAGTCTGTTTAAAGTAGGACCAAGTATCCAAAGTAGTTCTAATAACCAATAAAAATGCAAAAATCATAATATCAGCTGAGTCAGAAGCTCAAAAATAAATCTTTCATACCTAAAAAAACAAAAAGTTACTACAAATATACTAATAATATGCATTTGTAATTTAATACTTGGAAAACACATTTAAAAATCTGTACCAATAAAAGATAAATGATCTGTTAAAGTAAAAAAGAATATTTGGCCGTATATTATTTTTTATTCCAATAATTGAAAAAGCAACGGAATTTCATAATTTTCATCATAAAAAATTCTTTTATTAAAATATAAATATTACCATTTGTTAATTACAGTTCTTTTTCAAAATTGTTATTAAATATTTTTCTTTTTCTTTAATTGGATTCATAGTTTTCAAAACAGTACTTAGACTTATTTTGTGTGTGTATTATTAATATCAGAATTGAATAAAAGAATTTTTTAAAAAAAAAATCACGGGAAATGTAACTAAAGTAAAAATGATCTAAAAAAGGGTATTTATGATCGTGTTACAGAGAATTTCAAAAATATGTAACAAACGCTTTATTTTTTCTTAACGATAAATGAAATATATATTTTTTAAATATTAATTTATTAATAGCATCATTGATTCAACAGCAAACAAAAGCAATTTCCTTATCAAAACAAATGAGTTAAATAAGTACTAGGTTAATGAACTGGATATTAATGCATCTCACAACGCTTTTTTTTTTCTGTCTTACATGATGAAGCAGTTCCATAAATTCACTTAAATAACGGCGTTAAACCGGCAGCATTTCATTCAATGAGGGTATATATCTGCTTCCTTAGATCTTAAGCACTATTCTTGGCAGAGTTTAGCTTCTTTTGATTGTGTTTTTCTTTCAAGCAATAATTTTTTTTCTAAACTCTGTTGAGAAAATGAAAGTTGAGAGTAATAAATTCAAGTTAGTTTCTAAGAAATGGGGTGATTATCCATAAAAAGGTCACTATGATGTCTTAGTTGCTCAATTCTAAACAGAAGGGCAAATTTTTTGTAGCAATCTGGCTCAATCAGACATATTTCAATCTAAAAACTCTTAACATCTCAAACATCTTCCAAATATACAGTTTGTTTATCTAAATGAAAAGATAACAAAATATAAATCGTACTTAAATTGTATGTAAACTCTTAGAACATGAAAGCGTTAATAACGATGTTATTTTAGACATTTGATTAGTATATCTTGGTGTTGAAACACAGAATAAAAATAATTTTGTTGTGAATGATAATGAAGTAAAATTCACATATTTGAAAGGCATGATGCTAATTTGTTTTATTTATTGTAAGAGAATTTGTGCTTTAACTTTCAAAATTATTTTTAACAATTCTGGTCAAATAATTGGCGAAAAAAACCTCATTAAGTTTTATCAAAGGCTAACTTGATCCTCTGAAAAAGGTACATTTATGAATTTGAAGGATAAAAGAAGCATAAAATTTCAAACAAAAACAATACTTTTTTGAAATTTTGCAAATAAATTTCCGCTTTCAATAGGATATCACTAAAAAATCAAATATAATTATGGGGTATACTTTACTATAAGGTATTTATTGAGAGAATTTATACTTAGAGATTTAATTTTTTATGCTTCATTCACAATTATAAAAATAACGTATTTATTCGAATCTAAGCCACCTTTTTTTCCCATAAGTCAGTGTTTTTCAAACTGTGGGGCGCACCCCCTAGGGGGGCGTAATAACACTACAAGGGGGGAGCGAGTATATCAAAAAGTCGAAAACAAAAGACTTTTTTAAAAAAAATTAATAGTTTACTGAAAGGAAGCAAAACAAAATACATTCTGACATAATAAAATACAGATTTACACTGATATAATACACTTATATAAATGTATCAGTGCTGCGCAATGCGTTTCATAATTAATTTAACAGTGCTAAGTTAAGAACAAGTTTAATAATTACCAGTGACCCTATGGGAATGTCATAAAATTATCTGCAAAATTTAATACTTATCTTGATAATTTGTACGGTTTATAATTTTTTTTTTGTCGTATTGTAGCTTTACGTCAAAGTATATTATTATTGAATTCAATACATGTTATTGTATGGAGGGGGGCGCAATGAAAATTATGATTGAAAATTGGGTCGCAAGTATCGAAACTTTGAGAAGCACTGCCCTAAGTCAATGCTACTGAAAATCGCGTGCTGCTTATAATCGAAGGCGGAAAAATTCACTGGATGGGAAAATTGAACCCGACAGTCTGACGGTTAGAGCAATTGCATGTTCATGTATGCATTTAAAAGTTTTTAACACTGGTGAAATAAATTAATTATTCACTTCTTATTATTTCTTGATAATTTTTTTTAAAATTTCATAAATATCAGTTATCGATAAACTTTTTCACGGTATTTTTTATTTTTTCACAAAAACGTGTTGAGAATTTGGATAGAGACTTAGATTAGAATATATACGTTATTTATTTTTCTCATCAAATGTTTCATATTGATTCTTAAGCTGTTCATTAAAATAAAAAAATATTCTTTTATACTTATTTGTCTTGTACTTTTTATATGTCAGAGCTGTATGATTTAAAATATATTCAAAATTTGCTACTGAAATTTCTGTGCTATTTTAAAGAGAGTTTTAAGCTATATCATTTTGCATGAAAAAAAATTTAATAAACTTGAAGTAATTTTTTAAATCATTCTTGTTACTATTTTTCGTACTTCAATATAAAATTTTAGGTAATAATCTTGATAATTCGTCGAAAATTTATTTTTATTTTTCTTTTTGTTTTCTCACATTTAAATAAGAAATGTCATACGTAATTTTATCTAATTTAATTCACATCTCTACTTCTCAGGTTTTTATTTTAAATATAAAATCGCAAGAAATCTCATTGTTATTAAATTCTAATAAATTCCTTTGTCGAACAGTTTCTGAGTGTTTATCTTCTAGTGTAACTTGCCTGCCTTCTATAAGCTAGAGCGTAGTAGCTGTTCGCAAACTTAAAAAAAATTGCAACCATTGCTGCTTAAAGAGAAGTTATTCAATTTAAGCAAATCTCATTAGAAGTTGGGCAACGTTGTAAAGAAGTACCGCCGTCTGGAGATGAGCCATTAACCTGCCTCATCAGATATGATTCTGCGATATCTTGATGGCTGAAATATAAGTGAACAATCGTGAATCATTATGCTACATATAAAATTTTAAAATACACTTCTAAAAATAGTTATTTTGATACAAAAGGATAATATCTTTTTGTGGGGTCCAACTAAAAACGGCAATAGGAATCAGAAATATATATTTCTTAATATATGATCATTGCCAAATTATTTATCAGCTTCACATATATCTGCATGTAAGAAGATGTGTGTCTAATTCTTATAAATATCTAAAAACTGAAACTTAAACTAAACTAAAAAGTATATAATCTAGTATTGTGCTCTGCACTATTCTATTGTCTATTTTTATTCTTTCATTCTCGGTGCAAATGCAGTCACTTTTCTTTTCTTTTTTTTTTTTAGAATTCTATTTTTCTATTTTTTGAGATATTTGGGAAGTTATTCAAATTTACTATATAAATGAAATTTATCTTAAGTATATTTATTTTTAACAAATTTATTCTTAATATTTTTAAGGTACACTTCTTTAGCGTTAACAATGCTAGAATACAATCACGCACGAAACGAAAGAAACTTCCTTAACTTTAATCTATGTACTGTGTTAACTTCGGTATAAAATACAGTAACAGTTTTCAGTATTATATCTATTATAACGAAAAAATTCCCTTTGTTATTTGTCGTTCGTTGTTTTGTCATTAAATTCAAATATTTTAATCCTTTAAAATAAACCATACTGTATAATATGAAAAAAAAATGCTGCTAATAAGTTATTTAATACCTTAAAGTAAATAAACAAAAATTGTACATGACAGTCTTTAGTTATCGATACAACTGTTTTAATTCATTAAAAAGGTAAAAAATGCAAGAAAATGATACTTACTACAATTAATTGCTACTTTATCGAAATATTTGTTATTGTTATTTATTTTATAATTTCATACAAATTCTTCGTTTGATCCATCTATTCTCAAGAATTTTCCAGAATAGTCTTTTCATTGTTTTTGAATATATTTCGGTTTCATTTATTACTATTATAGAATGTTTTTAATTATCTATTTCAACATTCAACTTTAAATTACTTTTGTATTTACAAGGATATGAACCTCTTTTCAATATATTTCTACGTATTTTATTCAATAATTCAAAAGTTACTTATGACAGATAACGAGGGGACACTTATTTTGAAATTAGAAGAAATTTTATCAATTTAGCAAAAAATATCTGAACAATATCCTGATTGAAATTCATAATTAACAAAAACAATTTAATATTATGAAAATTAAAAAAAAAACATTTTAAGAAAAAATCTTGGATTCAAATTTATAGTTTCTTAAAAGGTAAAAGGTCTGTCATGAAAATCACATATCCGGTGAAGCAAGTACAGCCTTTTTATAAACATTTTTTTATATATAATTTTACTTCAAAATTTTTGAATGACTTAAAATTATTTAACTATGATAGTTCAAAGCAGCAATCATAAGACTTTATAAAACCTTTAATAAATAGGTAAATTATATATAAATATTTTTGAAATAATGTTTAAGTATTTTGAAATTAATCATACTGTATGTTTATCGGCAGTTGGGTATTAAATAAAAACATTTACAGGTAATTAATCATAAACTGTCGTACATTTCACGAAATATCTTATCACTGGATATTTTCTTGCATTATTATCTTGAATGATAAATATATTTTTTAGCGGGAGACTTCCTTATATTAGCTTGTTGAAAGTTTATCCAAAGTTCGGGAAAATTAATCACCTTGAACAAATCAGAACGAATTCTACTCCCTGCTTTATACAGCTGAAAATGACTTGTGAGCTATTATAAGCCATTACCCATATTTATTCGAAAAATCGAATATCGTATACGAATTAAATACTTAAGAATCTAATTGATTCCTTCCGGCATTTAGAAGATCATCAGGATGGAGGATTTAGTCAATTGAAACTAAAATTTAATAACACAAATCGTCATCAATCATTACTACTTTATAAACTATTGACATTCTAGTAAATTGCTGGAAATTATAACAGCTCAAGAGTTTCAACACTCAGTAGTACAAATATTGCTTGTGTTATAAATTACATATCTAGGTACTTTATTTTCCGTAAGGTAAACGATTAAATTTTATAATCACTTAGTGAAGAACATTTTAATGCATATCGTAATAATATTTGTTACTGTTAGTGTCCTCTTAAAGCTGTACTCGAAGCCATTAAAAATTTCCTAAATCTTGATGGGAAACCCGAGAATATACCCCATAAATAAGAATTCCGCAAGAGTGTAAGGGATATTAAATAACATTCAGATAACGAGAGGAATTTCCAAAAGAACGCGATAACTTTACCTAATACTCAACGCCTCCAAAAGTCAGTAAAAACAGTCCCATTATATCCCATTTAAACCAACAACTTAAGAATAAAGGAACTCCATTCATTCCTGAAAATGAACATGAATGTATCACCAGCCGCAATCTCCCCTTTAAAAAAAGGAAGGGAGATTTAGAGTTCCTCCGAGAAGCTGGTCGCATGTCAATAACATCACTCAGAGACATCCTATATTTAGGATGTCTCGAATCAAATGATAGGCCACACTAGTTATACACTTAAGCTTATTTTAATGGATGCCAAGACACGTTGCGGCTTACAACAAGTTTTCTAGAAATAGTCCCCCTCCCCCTTCCCCAACCATATCAGCAACAACAGTTTTTCTTTCGGAAATCGGGTTGCAAGGAGAAGAAAGAGAAGAAGGAAGATGTGAATAGTAGTCAACAAATGGTAACTTTTACTAAAATGGTCTCAAAATGGTTCTAAATGAATGACTCCGCGACGGATGCGGATTCTGATTCTCGAAGCGGAAAACTCGCCGCTGGCAAGTAACTTGTTTTTAGACTGCGGTAACAAACAGTGAATCTTTTTAAGAATGAATCTGTAGTCTTTCTTGTTCACTACAAGGGACACATTTTACGAGACTTAGGTTCTTCCTGCGAGTGAGCAGATAGTAGAATGTGGATTTTGTGTGCCATTTTATTCTTATTTCTTATAAATGCGCACCTTTTTTTCAATATGATGCCATCACGGCTTGCGAATTCTGTTGGCTTATTCACGGAAAAAGGGGGAAGGTTTGACCGTTTGTCGGGATAAAGACGAATTCGGGATTAGGAAAAGCAGAAGAGATTTTACCTTTTTAAATATAGCAATTCGAGCGCAGAGTGGGGTTTTCACTTCTTTTTGTAACAGTTAAGATGGAAAAAATGGGAAGTTATTTCTAAGCCGGGTATTTGAGCTGACGGCACTCATACGCTCTGGTAAATAATTTTAAAAACAATTTTATGTATAGTGCTTAAAGGTATACATATGAATGCAATACATAAAAGAATAAATCTACCAACTCTGAGTATATTCTATTATCAACTTGCAGCATTATATACGCTGCAAAAATAGAACTTAAGTATTTTTAAGAATAGGAAAAAAATTATATGATAAGTCTATATATTTTTAATCCTTTGGATTCTGTAAAAAAATATAAACTGCTTTACATGAATATTCATTTTATTAATATAGCTAGAATTTTTTTATTAATTTAAAGTCACGGAAAACTAAACGTGAAATAAATTGTAAGTTGTATATGATTATAGTTGAATTTAAGTTTAGACATGTAATTTTATGAATATTACTCTGCTGAACTAATTATAACCACACACACACAAAACTTAGTGTATGTACTCAATATACTTATATTTAGTACGAATGTTTAGTAATTTTATAAATGGTTTATTGAAAAGTCTATTATCTCTTTAAAAGTTTCTGTACTTTTAACGGAAACATTTCAGCAGCTTAAATTGTTCTTTTCTGTCAATTTAAATATATTATATTTTAAGTAAAGGAATATACATTTATTTCTTTACTGAGTTCAACTTCTTAGTTGACCACCTCTGTATACCGGCTGTGTTCTCGAGTCTAAATGTTATTTAAAATTTTTTTGGTTTATATCCAAAAGTTTATTTAAAAAATAATTTTATTTATGCATAAATTAAACATATTAATTCAAACACTTACATTATCTATTATAAAAACATGTCCTCCCCTTCCCCGTGCTCTCTGATATCTAATTTAAACCGATAACGTAGCATTTTTTTTCTGGAACTCGCGAGACGCAGTTTTCTGACACGTACAATTATTTTATTCGATGTCTCATTTTCAAAACCAATTTAGAAATATCCCTTTCAGATGAACTTTCAAAAGCAGTAAGTATGTTCCGATTTAGCTACCGCAAAGTAATTCCTTTATTTACAATTTTTTTTAGTTACCAAAAAAAAATATTATCTAATTTTTTTGAATGTATAGTAAAAAAAATAATAAATAATATCTCACCAATGAATTTTATATTGTAAAACAAAAAGTTTGAACAAATTAAAGCCTTTTTCTATAAGCTTGCGTAAGAAACTAGTTTAAAAAACTTTCCCACCCTAAATCCTTTTTAGTTTTTCTCCCAGCGAATTTCAGTAAAATACACACACAAACACAAATAAGAAAATGTTTACTCATAATATTTTGAGATTCAGAAGAAGCGACTAGGTATCATATTAACAAAGATAGAGGGAATAAATGCTATTATTAAATATATTAAAATTCTCTTTCTTATAGCTCAAAAAAATAAAATGTTATCAACTTTTTTATGAAATTTCTATAAATAGTAGATCAAGAAAACTTGACAATGACATTCTCCCCCATTCAGTGGAAAGAAATATTGCTTTTCACATTCAATTCTCCCCTCGTTTGGCACGTGCTACTTCTAATTGATTCAAGTATTGGATTACCTATGATATATCTTGAGGTAAAACAATACTGATTGGTGAAACAGTTTGTGATTATAGATATATCAACTTACGGTTACCTACAAGTAATAGATATGTATGTTTGCTGCGTTTCACAGTTGTAAATCAACTAAATAAGAGATAGAAATAGTATTTTCTCTTGAAATGATGCACCAAATCTGAGGAATAGTATTTAGAAATGAATTTCCTAGCTACATATTTGCTTATCTCTCTTCTTGTAAAAGGTTTTTTTCATTCGTATAAATATGAGAAAAGGAGTATATGACTTTCCTAACTGAAAAAAGAACAGATTCTTCTTTATTACAAATTCATTTCTTAAAAAAAATTATAGATATTAAAATTAATTTTTTTTTACCATAACTTTTTATATTATTTACCTAAGTAATGATGAATTCTGTGGATAATGCTCCTCACAGAGATTTATATACATGTTAAAAGAGAAATTAAGTATTTAAACATAAATACAGTATATCACTTCATTTCAGTTATATTTCTATTATTCTCCAAGGTGTTTAATCATTATTTATTAGCATCCCCTACATTGTTACCTTTACGATTGTCTTTTAACATTAAGTTACAATAAAAATAAGAGCTTATGGAAAAAGTTTCGAACGTAACAAACGTTCGAAGTAACGAATCAGATAGATTCATAAAATAAAAGCTGAATGATTTGGTTTAGGATTTAACTCTTCCAAATAAAGTATTGAACTTTCAGGATCACGTCTCAAAAATGCAAATGAAATTATGAATTTTAAATCAGATTATTTTATATAATTCTTCAATAATTTTACTGATTTTACTCATTAAAAATCTAACAATATAAGTAATGATACAGCGAAAAGAGATATTTATAAGTCTAGATTATAATAATTACAATTTAGAGCTTCCTGAGTTTATTTTATACACTTCCTCATTCCCTTAATTTCAAAAAATGCAAAAAATAAATGAATGCATTTTCAAATTCATAGTTTGGCCATGGAATCTTCTTCCGTTAGAAACTGAGGAATCCAAATTAAAAATGATAGTGAAAAAGACAGGTATATAATTATGCAATAATTGGAATAAAAAGTTATGTAATCCTTTACAGTTAAACACAACTCAATATTTTGTAACTAAATCACGTGAAAAGCAAAAACTTTATTATATTAAAATGAAAATTTTATTCTTATCATTGTTAAGGTATCCGACTACGTTCGGAACCGTGATTTTGCAAAAGAATATAAATGGATAATATTTATGATATTTAGTATCACTTAGATTAGAAAATGTATATAAAATTGTTTTAAGAATAGTATTACAATAAAAAATTATTTAAGTA
>BMAV01002044.1:50481-61687 GCA_019973955.1 Trichonephila inaurata madagascariensis | reverse complement strand
AAAAAAAAAGTTAAAGCTTTCACGTATACTAAATAAGAAAGACTATAGCAAAAACGCCTTTAAAAACAAACAGAAGTTAAGCTGAAAAGACGTGAAATCTTTAAAATTCTAGGGACGAAAATGGAGAGAAAAGAATTGTGTGCTCATATAAGATCATTAAGAAGTGTATTCTGAAAGAGGTGAGACAAGAATTAGAAATGAGTTTATAGTTACAGTAATGAGTTTTGTACGTAATTTGAGCTTAAGTTCGATTTTCTTACATATATGGGTATCTGGGTCAAGGTACTGTGCACATTTTTAGAAAACTATTGTGTCACCTTTAAATTATGTTCGATAATAAATAAGAAAAAAAAATCTAAATTTGATTTTGCATCAAACAAATAGTTAATTTCTTGTCAAGCTTTGTTAATATGCAGGTTATGCATTATATTAAATTTTGTTAGTGTATATTGTTTGTATAAAGTTATAAAGCAATGCTAATTCTCTACCATACATTTTAGTTAGAAATAAAATTAATATTGAAGATTTATTTCTTCGTAAAAATATTTATAATTATCTTAATTTTAAGCAGCATTTAAAACGCAAGTTTTGTCCTTTCCCTCGTTAGTAAAATTGAGATTTTTTTTTAAAATTCATATTTAATTATGGTGAACTCAAAGAAAAGAGAAAAATATTCAGTTCTAAATTAAAAGAATGTTAAATAATCTCTAAAAAGTGTTTTAATATAATAAATATGTACACTCATTATTTCATTAGATGCGGCAATTCAAATAAAAGTGCCTACCAAGCCAAGTTATTATATATATATATATATATATATTCTACTTCCTTTATATTCCCATTAAAATAAAAGTATGAGGGAAAATCTAAGGAGATTCACGTTAAAGGTATTAAATTGAAGTTATTCTTTTTCTTTAAAAAAAACAACAAATAAACTACGTTTTTTATCGAAATTTTGTAATTTTTTACAAAAGCTGCATTTTTCATCGGGATTTTTTATTTCTTAAATAACCTAAATTTTTTTGTCTTTCATAATATCCTGTTTCATTCCTATATGAATTATCCTCCAAAAAAATTCATTAAACCTGGTGATTAATTATAGATTTTTTATTACGCTTACAATATGTTTTTCTGCTTAACTGCTCCATCTAGTTAAATGCATTATTTCCTTAACATGTATGTTTCAGCATCTTACTGAAACACACTCAAAAACGTATTTAAACAAACTTATTTGATAAATATTTCAAATTTGTGCAGTTTTCTTACTACTAAAATGTTTAAAAAATTACTTTATGATTCTAGATATTAATTAAACCATTGAACGATTAACAGAAACGTCTTTTTAACTTTTGGAGTAAAAAAATTTCGAAGTTAAGTCATCTTATTTAATTTTTGGTAAATGAAAATATTCCTGAATAATAAATTAAAATGATAATACTATCATCATACCTTTCTTGAATATAATAACTTCAATCTCATTTAATCAATATATATTTTATTAAATATAAAAGAGTTTTGGAAGAGAAAGAGAGAGAGAGAGAGTTATTAAAACTTGATGTATCATGATTAACTTTTTATTTAATATGCATATCTTTTCACTTTTGTTTAATGAATATTTTCTTTTAAGTATTTAAATTTAATTTTTAAGTGTTTTAATTACATTCTCTAATATATCTTAAAGAAATTTCAGTATTATTCTATTTAGCTAAAGGTTTTATTTCTGAAGCTTTGATATTATCAATAACTTTCTTATATCAATTATATGGTGATCTTTCGAATCTCCATCACAAAAATTATAGTTAATATTAAACTGTGTTTTAATATGATAAATAACTTTCAAATCAAATTTTGAATTTCTATGGAATATTAATATTTTATACAATTGATACTGTATAAAACGGTGTATATTGTACTGATTTTGTATAAAATGCTTCTTTGAATGAATATTTTAAGGTAAAGGATTGCTGAAGAGTGATCATGGACATTTTTAGCAAAACAGTACAATTCCATAATTTGTAATTAAGTATCTTTAAATTTACTGAAAGAAATTTTGTTTGGATCATTTTTGTATAGATTAAGACATAACATAATATTCCAAAATAATTTCTGATGAGATTTTTAAGCAAACCAATATATAATAAAAAGGAAGAATAAAATAAACCCCAAGTCAGTGTAATCAATGTCGTGTACAAAAATATAAATTTCATAGGTATAGTTGAAAGCTAAGCCCGGGCGCTTCATAATGCAAAATTTAAGCTGATTTTTAAAATTGTGATTTTTTTTTAAAAAAAAATATTTATTTTAATGGCCAAACTTATTTTGTTAAAAATGTATTAAATATGAAACAAAAATTATTTGAGTAACAATTTATACACAATGAGCCATTTGTGTTTTTAAAGTTACAAGAAGATAATGTATATTATGGACGATAAGTATTAAAATAAATCTGGAATTAAATTTCAAAAGCCAACACTTCAGAATATTTGAAAATTCCAAAAGGCTTTTCAGAAATAAATTTCTTTAGTTGAGAGTAGTAAAAAAAATAAATGTACATGTGTGGCTTCAAAATCCACATCCATATGTCTCTTTGACAAAAGTAATTAATAATGAAACGTTCCTTGTAATTTACCACCTAACATAAGAACTAAGCAAGTTATATCCTAAAGAAATTTTCTCGAAATTAAACCCAAAAACAAACTCTGCTTTCATATCTTACTTCACAAGGGTTCCATTTTAAGAGGTTTAAAATGTGAACTCGTCACTGTGGAAACGAGTCTCCGTCTAATTCGTTCGAGTTGCCGCTTTTTCATCAGGGAATTTTATGAGTAATGGGTGTCGAAAGTAGATTTGAGACCCTTAATCAGAGAACTGTGGAGCAGCTCCACTTATTTTACTGGCAAGATCTAAACGGAGCCTACAATTCTGGTCGATCAAACATTGATGGGAGCGAACAATTGAGCCATCCACTTCCGCAGGCCGTCAATCCCCTAACTTCACGCTTCAGTTTACATCAGTCCTCTTCCCATCTTATTCCAATTTGCCCCGAGCACTGCTAATCGCACAGTTTGTGGTGATGGTCCTGGAGTTACGTGAGTGAGAATCAAAGGGATTAGGTGAGGAGGTGAACGGAGTTCTCGTCTAACTGCTAAATATGGTTCCTATCTGGTTAATTGTTAAAGGGATTCGACAGTTGGCTGGTAATTAGATGAGAACCTTATCTGCAAAGAGGAGGCTTTGACGGACAGCTTGAAAAAGGGTCGAATATCAAAACCACGCATTTTGATGTCGAATTGGCTTCCCAGGTGCAAAAAATAACCTTATTATTTAAACTCCTTCATGTGAATGTTTGCTAATGAAGTTCTTATAAAGAGAAATAAGTATAATTGGAAAACAGTGAAAATAATTATATTAATTCAATAGTTGCTAGAAGCAGTATTCTTTCTCTCTCAAAAAAAGATAAAAATTACAGAAAAAAAATTTTTTGGCTATTAATATCACCTTTTCTTAATTACTCTTAATTTTTTTTTGTCTCTCTGGTTGTGAAAGTGTCTACGAGTTGACTGATAATTGCATGAAATGATATAAGAGGAAAGTACCTTTTTTTAAAAAAAAAACAGTTAAATCAAAACGATATCAGATATCAAAAACTTATGTCTCAATATTTAATTTGTTTGTGAACAGATTCAAGTACTAAATAATTAGTTGGTTATTCATAAGCAATATTTAAAGTACATAAATATAACTGGAATAAAAAATGATTAATGCATCTACCTGTTAGAACAATGTTCATTAAAAAAAAAAAAACGACAAAAAATATTCCACACGATTATGTGCAATACTTTTAAAAATAATTACACAAATTTTGAATGGTTTTTTATTAAGTATTCATTAGTTATTGTTTATTTAAAAGAATTTAGAGTATTAAAACACCAATGTGTGTTTTTATGTCAGTATCTCTTTGGTAGAGAGTTTTGAAAAAAAATCAGTTACAAAAAATACTTGTCCAACGTGTAAAGGAGATATTCATAAGGAATTCGCAGGCTTCTCTCTCAAATCTTTTATACATGGGAGAACGTTTTGTGCGAATTACTTGAAAAGCTTTAAATATCATTAACGCAGAAAGAAGGAAAAAAATAAGTAAAAACACTTAATTCATATTTTGAAAAAATAAATAAGTGAATAATGTAAAAATTAAAAATTTACTTAATAATTAAATTAACAATGCAGCATCTGATCATCTATTATTGTCTCAGTTCCCGATAGGAAACAAATTGAAAGTGTTTCCAATATCTCTCAGTATATATTGTCTTGACTATTTATCAAATAAAAACATTGAAACTATATAAAATTGTCAAAAAGTTATAACTTATGCCGAAAGAAACATGTATTGATTGGTTAATGAAACTAATAATTTGCCTTATACATTTTTCGTATATTAAAATGGTATCAGACTTCATTAATATTTTGTACTTAATAATAAAAGAAATATTAATAAGATAGTAATAAAAATACAATAGATAAAGGAACGTGAAATAAAATAATATGCACATTGACATACATATGAAACAAAAAGGCACCACACGAAATGTATTGTAAATATAAAGACAATTATCAACAAAGTTTTTTCACGACTCATAAAATTTGTATTTATGTGCTTGAAATATTATTAAGCACTTTTCACGTAAAAATAAATCGATTAAAAATGCACAGAAAGGCAGTCAGTAAAGATGTTATCTTTCATGACAACACAAAACCAAAATACCTCTTGAGAATTCTGTCTGAAGCTTTGAAATCGAGTCTTTTGAGAGAGCTCTTGAGCTTCCTAATGGTATTCAGTGCAACAGATACTATTCAGGTATCCCTGGTTAATTTGTCAAACATTTTTAAATCGCATCTTTTAAAAATCACATAAAAGATTAAAGATTATTTTGAAACTTAAATGGAATTTTTGGGTATATGATTTGAATCACAAAAGAAAACAGAAGAAAGATGTGATTTGATTAGGAAACGAGAACATTCATTTTAATGCTTTTATTAAAAAAATTCTTTTTAAGATGATTGAAAACTCCTTTTGTCTTCTTTTTTGCAAATACATTTAATTAAACAAGGTATATTGAAGCCAAATTATGTCTTTGAAAGTAACTAGGTGGGAAATAAGGAATTGAAAAAATAATAGAAATAATTTTTTAAAATGAGGGTTATTTAAAAAAAAAATTTAAGGGATTTTTTTTTTTAAATTTATTCTGAAATTAAGTAGGACAAACAAATTATATTGACAAAAATTTTAAAAAATTGAGTATTAAGAGAAAAAAAAGAGCATCTTACCAGGTTATTAAAAATTCAATCTTTATAGTGATTAGTAAGAGGAAATGATTCATTTGAGTTTTAAAAGGGGAAAAGCTATAAATTCCTTAAATATATTAATTTTTTTCGTTTTTCCAGTTACTTCAATACGCGTATATTCATGAGAACATATATTTTAAAAATATCCAAACTCAAAAATTCTTCCTAATCATTCATAAAAATTATTTGCACCTAGAGTATTGAAGACACTTCAAAAATATTTTCTTTTTAAAAGAAGGAAAGAAATGTTTTCCTGCTTTGTCACTTTGCGTGCTGTAAAAGTAGTTTTACATTTCGAGTGAGCTCGTAGAAGTTGTACAAGGAGATTATAAGTTCACTTTGAAAATAAAGTTTAAGTATACGTAAGAAAAATTGAAAGGGGGGGGGACCATTTTTTTATTCGATATTTAGATGATTAATTTGTATTATGTATTCTAGATACTAGAAATATATTATATGTGTTTCCTGTCAGCATGGAAAATAATATTAAAATTTTATCTTGTGTTACTTCTCTCCGCCCTCCAAAGCAAACTTATTTCATTCACTAAATGAAATAAGTATGCTTCGGATAATAAGTTTGTTTGTAAGATTCCTAAACACCACTTGCTGGGACATTCACTGTGAAAACGGAAGCAAAAACTAGATTCCAGTGCAAACGCATATGGCTTATGTACTTGGATGGCTGGAAATAAGAGTAATTTATAAAAATGCTTTGAGTGTCCTCGGAAGATGCATAAAGAAACAATTTGGAATTTATGTGATAAAGTCACAGCAATCACAAATTGTTTTACATAATTTTGCTAATTCAATATTTGTTGTTCTTGTTGACCTTTTTACTTTTAACATAATTTGCAAATTGAGTTTTTACTACTAACATAACTTACAAGTTGAACGAAACATGCACATATGCAAATTTATTATTGTTAGAGAGAATTATTCATGGGTATTTCATTCCAGTTGTTACTTCCCATATTTCATTGTGCTTTTTTCTTTATTTGTAGCTAAATATTTTTGTTTTTACCTGCATAGGTATATCATGATATTATAACAAAAAGTTTGTCTTTGTTAAATTAAGCTTCTGTAGTCAGTATAAAGTAGGAGCAGTTAGAGGTAATTAAATTAGTGATGATGCAATGTCACAAAGGATAAACATATATCGAAGAACGTGGTCTGCTGCTCAAGAGCACCATTCGTAATAATCAATATAAAAGAGACTTTTTTGTTTGTTTATTAAATTCTCATCATACCAGTAGCTATAGTATATGATGGTAAAAAATAATGGTATATGCGGTTACCAGGGATTATTTAATAGATTAATAATATAGATTATAGATGCATTATTCTTATGACACCATTTTATTTTTCTAATCATGTAATAATTAGGTAAAGTAATGTGTCTACTTTCTTTTCTTGATCACTTCTTATTGAGACTATACTTATGGTTTTTGCTTTTTCAATTATTTTAGATGTATCACTTACAATTATATATATAACACCATTAATTTTTTAAGTGTATTATTCTTTATGTATAATTTTATTCTATATGTATTGCGTATATATACGAAGACGGGTCTCCGAAAAATATCTGCAGGCATTTAATTGCATTGTAAGTTATGAAATTTTAGTGAAAGAATGTCATTACCTTGATAGTTTTCCAGTATTATATCATTTAAAACGGACATATAAATTTTTCATGAAAGAAAATCAAAATATGGGTTTCCCTAGGTTTCTAAGGTTAAAGTTTAATCTTAGAAACCTAGGGAAGAGCTATATTACTCTTCCATCAAAGAAAATTTATATAAGAAATTTACAATAATTATTTTAAATCCATTAGTTATTAGCAATTTATAATTATCACGTATATATAATTATCACGTATCATTATTTTGCATCATGGCTCTCGAGGAAGGTTCTTGTTTTTATAAATAATAATTTTAGTAAAAGAATAAAGAACTTTCCCCTCAAAATTAAAATGTTTTACCACTTAAGTATTCAGTCTTAACACAGTTTTCTGCATCAAACTTTTTCCACAACCTACACAAAAAATATCTTCAGTTTTTCAACAAGGGTAAGTGGTTAGACAAACTTCATTTTAGGTCCATCTAACATTAATAGAGACAAACATTTGACCCTCTCGGCCTCTAGAAGACTGTCATATTCTGAAATTTCACGCACCAGTTTCCTCCCCAATTCCCAAAAGCTTCTCCGTCCCGTAATCGCACTGTTTGTGGTGGGCTATAGTTACTTTGAATGAATCAAAGGGATTAGGGTGTATGAAGGGCCTTCGTTTGCCCCCGAGGGACTTCTCCCATGTTTCCAGAGGGGGAGTGGAAATTAATGTTGTTCTTCGACTAAAGCAGCCGAGATCGGCTATTAACTAGAGAGTTATCGTCATTCGCTTTGCTTTATCAACTGGAAGTATCATCGCTTGGACCTTTAGTCCTACGTTACGGGATGACAGGGATGATACCTAATGACGTCACCACCGAAAGACCTCGTTTGAATAGGGGCCAAACGAGGGGGTGACAATCTACGTGAAATGTCCAGCTGTTGGGGAATACGCCTTCGGCAACGGTACGGGAGGTTGAGGTTTTGTTACTGCGACGCAAGTTGGTACATTTTTAATTCACCGCGCCATTAATACAAAACGGTTTTTTCACGCATTTCTTCTTTGGGACTTCGGGGAGTTGGGCGCCGCAGAATATGTATTGCAGAACTAATAGGGGGTAAATTGATCAAGCTCTATTGTTAAGAATGTTACTGTGCAACCCCATTCAGGTTTCTATGGAGCGTGTTTTACGATATGGAGCTCTCGATGATTGAAGCAGTTGGAGCTTTTAGAATATTTGACTCAATGGCAATATTTTACTTGTATTTTTCTGTAGAGTTTATTTCAAATTCTGCGATACATATTCATAGAATATTTTTTTAAAAGAAATGTTTTAGAATGGGATTGTGTTTTATATTTTCCTGTATGAATCTCACAATTTCGTTTCGGGAGAACCAAATTAAAATAATTTTTATTTTTATTTAAATCAAGCTTACGTTTGTTTTTCTCTCTTTTATGCTAAAAGTGCTTGATTTCTGCGCGCTGGTTTTTTTTGTACTTATTCATCTTGTTTAATGAATGACTCGATATTTTAAAAGAAAATAAATTTAAAGTCCAATGGAATATTTTTAAAAAGTAGCAGTTAATTGTACCTAAATATTTTTTTTAGAAAATTAAATGAAATATTATGTTTCTTCCACTGTCATATATTCGAAAACAGTGAAATAAAACTGTGTATAACAACCATAAAACGATTATTGCAAATATTCCAATCAGACATTTTGATATATTTTCCCCTTTTTCATTTTCCCCCCATCTTAATTAAGAGTAAACGTATCTTTATGCTCATTCTAAATTTACTGCCGTAACTTAATTTTTTATTTAAAATAAATATATAAAGGAAGTATTATATTTTTTAAAATTTGTAAAGTTCTTTATTTTTTTTAAAAAAATATTTTTTTTTAATTCTATTTACATCAAAATACTTGATTTTAAAAAGAGTACTTTTAACTTTTGAAATCAATTATTTATGGGAAATAAGAGATAGTTTTGTAGAAAATATTTTTCTCGACTCAACTTAAAATCAACGAATCAACTCAACGTGAAACTCAACTTAAAATCACAGAAAATTTCTTTTTTTTCATGGGTTATAGTTTGAAAAGTTATAACTACATCTTAAACATTTCACCTTTTTTTTTTAAATCGATTTCTATACGCACGAACTGTAAAAAAATCAAACCACTTAGAATTAACTTCTCTTAATTAAAGCTAAAAAAACTAATTACATTTTCAGTTCTCGATATAAAATTAACATTCACGACACCCCTAATGACATGAATAATTTTCTGCACTAAAAAAAGAAAATTCTAAGCTTAATTGCTTTATACAAGTGTCATCATAGGATTTAAAAATATTTCTACGTACCAATAGTGTTATAGATTTAATTTTAAAAATCAAAAGTTTTAACAAGAGAGAGAGTTTTTAGTGTAAATCATATTAAGAGCCAACAAAGTTAGTAATTCAAGCTTAGAATGATTTTAAAACAATAAAAAAAGTACTATGTATAAAGTAAGCTGTATGTATTTTGGAAACAAATATTATGATAAACATAAGACTAATTACAAGCTTCACTTATTTAACTTTTATGTAATTTACTGCCGCATTTTAAGCAAGCGTAGTTTTTCAAACATAAATGTGTGCGACATAAAAACTCTTTCTTGAAACCTTCTAACTATATATAGTTCAAATCTTTATTTTTATTTGCTTATTTCTTTTTTTCCCCTACCATTTATGCAATATTAAATTAAAAATTACTTTTCCACACTTTAAATTTCTTATTTGAACAAATTCATTAAAACGATTAAATTTAGAGATGATAGCGTTAAAAAACTTTCCGTCGTTACTATTTAATATCGTACTTACTTTAATCAAACGTTTGTAGGTAAATTAAATTTTTTACATTAAAAAATTATTTAAATATTTGAAATATTGTCAGTATTGTTTCCCGTTTTTTTTCTTCTGTTCTTTTTTTATTTAATTTACCTACATACGTGTTATTATTTTAAGAAAGAAGGTTAAAAGTGCATTATAAGTTTTAATTTATCAGAGCATGTTTATTTCCATTCTTTCAGAGTTCTTTTGGAAATATGAACTTTGCTTTCGCCACATAACATTTGCAATTTTCAAAACCTTTTTGTATTTGTTTTGCCTGGTTCTGCCTTTAGTGAAACTTTATTATTATTATTATTATTAAATGGTTGTATTTTTCTCTAAAATCTACCTTTTGCATCATTAAATGATATATATATATATATTAATGTGTTTCTTTATAAAATTAACAGATTATATCAAGACATTGTAAGGAAAATTTATTATATATATTTGTTTACTAAGTTTATTGAGAGAGAGAGAGAGAAAGATAAATGTACATTTCAAATACCACCACTTTTTTCTTAGATTTTCACCATTTGAATGTTTAAAAAAGTATTTCATATGGTTTTTCATTCCATTTAACGAAAAACTGGAAAGTGTTCTCTTACTTTGTATTGTGATTCAGCATATTGAATTAAATGTTTTATTTAATAAAAATAACAAATTTTTTTAAAATTAATTTAATGTTAAGAAAAACTTTTCATTGAAAGAAACTAAAATTTTTAGATCAATTGATACAGTAAGTTTTGAATTTAAATGGAAGTTTTAAATTGAATAAAAACTATTAATCATTTAAGAAATTAAAAAAACATATTTAGGAATTTAATTATTTATTTAATTATCATTTAGTTTAAATAAATAAATTATATACAGCAGTTTTTAAAATAAAAGAGGTTTTCAGCGTGTGTATGTGTGTGTGTGTTGTACCGAGTACAGTGAGGTTTCTATTTTAACTAATTTATTTGGAGTACAGTTGTTTTATAACCACTTCTCTATTCCTAATCATCATGTTGAAAATGTATTTACTAAAATATATTCAGCATAAAAATATTTTGTAAATAGGTGTAATGGTAAAAACTATTTGGAAGTTATATTTCGCTTCAAGATTGCATGCGAGTTTTAATTTTGTATCTCTTAGGGTTGATTCATTCTACAAAATTGGCAATGCTGTAAGAAAATTTTTAAGATTTATAAGATAAATTTGATCTGTAAAATAAAATTTTCTCTTTAGTACAAATAACATCTTTACATATACGGAAATTCAACTAAATTTTTATGTTTTGCAAGTGAGCATCTGAATTCAGGTGGGGATGCGTAATGCAATCAACTACAGGGAAAAAAATTTATCTGTTTAAGATCAATTTCCTTCTTCTTAGCAGGGGG
>BMAV01002044.1:23104-45481 GCA_019973955.1 Trichonephila inaurata madagascariensis | reverse complement strand
GGGGGGGGGTTCCGGACCTCCAGGACCCCCCCTTGTGTGCGCCACTGATGAGCGAGTATAGGAAATGTCACATTACTATCCAACTTTTATATCAATTACTACGGCCACGGCAGCCGAATGGTCATGGTGAAGCTAAAAGAGACTGATACACGTTAAATCTGCTGTGGCTCAAAGTCCCCAAGTTGGCGCGGTGTAAAAATTTGGAGAGGGTGGGGGGCAATTCAGGTGTCATCCACGTCACTCAACTATGGTTCAAAATTATGAAATCCGTCGCCAAAAACCTTCTTGTTCCTTTGGCGTGCGACGTTATTTTAATATCAAATCAAATAACTAACATAATTTACGAGAGACAAACTCATATCTTTTTATCAAGCTTTCAAAAGGAGTTTATCATGAATAAATGTATCCTTTTTCTAAAGAAAAAGAATCTCTTATCTAGAACCGCGGTATTTTCCCAAACTCACCTTTTTTTTTTACTTATATTAACTCCTCTGAGAGTTTTCTAAAACGAGGTGTATTCTGCGAGCGCTTCCATTGGGTAAATAAATATCAAATTGAAAAGTATAGCCTGATATATTAAGAAGAAAATTGAATAAGACATGTTGGGACATTTATGACACAATTTTGAACTTAAATATATATCAGGCAACTTGGATATAAGTGGTTCAATTTTGTTAAACTTTTGAAAAATTTAGAGTCTAGTGAGAGAAAAAGATACACATCTGAGAGTTTTGAAAATCATTCAGCTTTAATTATTAAATATATTTTCCGAACAATCTTGTCATTAACAACTTACGCATCGAGTATGTCCCCTCCCCCTTTAACTTTAATACTTCAATCTAAATTTGTAAACTATTCAAAGCGTTTGAAGAATTGAAAAAAAAGGAGCATCATACATAGGGCATATGATAACAATTCTGAGAATAAACATAGAATTTATATAAAACAAAATTAAAATGCATATCAGTCCTCCAATTAAAATTCGTGTGATACGTAGATACAACAGTCTAATTTTGCTTCTGAATCAAAATAAAATTAATGGTTGTAAACACGTAAAAGTATACCAAGAATGCTTTTTTCCAAGAGGATTTTTTTGTTTTATTCTTTCTTCTTTTTATTTTACAGTTTAATGGATAAATTTAAACACTATTAGTAGAAAAAAAGGGAGGAGTTTTTATTATTAATGAATTATTTAATACATTTTTAAACTCAAATTTATGTTTAACTCTAAAAAAAATTTTCCATATTTCTTTACTTTTGTTTAATGAAGACAACACTGAAGGAAAATTTGTTTAAAAAATAAACAATCTTTTACCATAAGTACAAAATATGCAATTAAATATTTACATGTGCAACAAAAGTAAGAACAAATTCTGTACTAATAAATATTAATGAAAGTAAAGGACTAAAAAGAGAGGGGCTATATTAATAAACTTCAATTAACATAAAAGGCAAAATAAGTATTAATCCAGTGTTGGTTCATTTAGCCAAATTTTGTAATAAGGATTTAACACATCTTTATTTCATAGGTAGGAAAATTACTTTAAATGCATTTTAAATAATTATTTTAGAAAATATATCAAGAAAAATTTGGAAATTAAAATGAAGTGAATGCAACAAAATTATTTCATCCTCTTAGTGAATAAGAAAACTACCAACACCATTTTTTACATTTGAATGCAAATAATTCTGGATAGAAAAATATGCGAATTTAAATAGTAGGTAAATAAATTTCTACCACAATTCGGGTAATGTGACATTTTATGAGAGTTTTTTTTTTAATAAAATATATGAAGTGAATTATGGAATTTTGTAAATAAAATATGAATATTTATTGATATCGATTAAAAAACATTTTCAGAGCTAAAGCACACGCGAGTTTATAAATTAAAATAAAGAAGTTCTTACATGTTAATAAAGTACTGCAACAAACATACTTTTAAAAAGAGTGTTATTTTTGATAGATTAATTTTATAGGAAATATTTTCTTGAAAGCTTTTCGTTGCAATCACTTTAGAAATAAAAAACAAAGAATACATGTTCCTAAATCCCAATATTAGACTTAGGTTATGGGGAAAATCATTTAAAAGTACTGAAGGAAAATAGGATACTCTAAATAAGATGAAATCCGGGGGCGGGGGGGAGGAACGGAAGTAAACTAAATTTTGCAACATCGTGTACTCACCAAAATACTCTTTAACCCACAATATCAGGATATCTAGCAGGAAATGATTGATTGAGTATTGACGTCTTTTTTAGAAGCAACACTAAAGTTGAATTCAGCAAGAAAAAAAATAATTTTCGGAGTAAAAAAAAAAGCTTTTATTTCTGTACATTTACTAGATTTTCAAACTTTAGTTATAATTTTTTTTAACACTAAAGCTTATTTCAAATCCACATATGCGCCAACTTCTTCAATTATATATTAGCAATTTACACAACCGACAAATACTCTACAGAAAACACAAATGTCTCCAACTAAATGGTTAAGCGGGTTAAAAATGTCTGTGAATTAAAACACTGGTTTCTTTCTGAAAAGAAACGTTTTCGTTTAGAAATAACGCCACGGATGTAAATTACAATTAGTCTTAATTATCATAACGAGCACACAACAGAATTTTAAAGCTTCCAGTCAAGCTCTTCCCAGTAGGCAGATGCCTCCGGTGAAAAATATAAATAAAATGAAAATTTTAGCAGCTACGGAGTAAAAATGGCTATTATTCTAATGGCAGTAAAGAGCGTTGCAGCTATCTTTCCATTTCTCCCTTCCCATACCAGGTTTTCTTTTCCTTCGTTACGTACATGACAAGTAACGTTCTTCTTCGTTCTATCTTGCGTAAAAACTAATCTGCCATCTGAAGGTTTCAGTTGCAGACGCGGTCGCTAGAAGGGCAACTAATTAAGACTAGAAACGGGAAAGATTAAAGAAAAGTAAACATTTTTCCTGGAAAACGGGAGAACTCATGTCCCTCTGAAAGGGGATAATTAGCGTTTGCTTATGTAACAGAATAGAAAAGGGGATAAGGAAAATGTTGCTCATACAGAGGGAATGTAGTAGTCTCGTTATATCAACTGTTTTGCATCGAAAACAAATTTTAAAGAGTGCATCGCGATTCTTGAAACAATACAAATTTTTAGCCGACACTTGCATTTTTTTCCTCATCTAGACATGTTATCTCTTTAAAAGATAGCCTTTTAAACTAATTTTCGAAAGGAATAATTAGTGTTGTCTTGTATAAATAAAGATGATAAGTCTCTACTCAGGTGTATAATAATATCTTTGGATCAAGAATTTTACGCTGTAAGAAAGAAGTCATTTTATATGAAAGTTGAAGGTTTTTAAGGATGGGTTTATTTTAATTGCTCTTCAAAATTCATTGCTTGCCTTTATGATAACAAAGCCTTATCTTTGAATAGAGAAGTCTGAATTTATTATTACTGCAGAAAGAATTAAATTGGTCTTTATACATTAGAAGTTATTTATATTATTTTATAAAAAAATGTTCAGAAATTTGATATTCTATGAGTAACATTTAGAATAAATATATGTTTAAGAAATATTGGTGCAACAGGGATTTTTTTTATATATAACCTGCATCATTTTACAATAACTTAAGAAATTTTTAATCTCTATTATGGAGTATAATTATAATTAAAGGAATAAATTTTAAATTCATTTTTTTAAAGCCTAAAAACATATTTTCGAAAATAGATATGTTTGGAAATATATATACTTGACACATGGTAAACATGAATTTGAAATCCATTTCTTTTTTATAATATTTCATCGATTCACATATTAAAATTTATTTTTAAGAAGCGAAATTTGAAGTTGTTAATTTTTACAAAACTTAATAAAAATATAAGAAATGTGAATTATATTTTTTAAAATACTTATTATTGTTTATATTACAATTTTTAGTTACAAAAAAAAAAAAATTCACCGTTAAATACTACATCAGAGAATTATCATTAATCTGTAATCACTGTCCCAATAAAATACAATTTATGTCATTTACATGTTATAGTGACAATTACAGCAATTAAAGTAAAAAATTTGTAATTTTTACGAGGCAGCTATGCGTTTAAACACGTTTTAAAAAATAGGATATATTTAATTATTTGATTTAAAGAGTTTATTATACACGTCATCATTCAAAAATATATCTTTAAGAATTCAGAAGTATATTACCAGATCATTTGTATGTATATTATTGTTACTAAAACTGACAAATTTTTTAGTGCAAAAGTTAAACCACGGTTAAAATTTTATTTAAAAATTATCTGTTTCATAAATAGGTTCACACTGTAAGCTAAAAACAAAAGGTTACAAATTTCTGATGAGAATTAAAAAGGTTAAAATTCTACGGATTTATTAGTGATTCATTATACAAAACACTTTAATAGTAGAGACATATTTTTCTTCTCAAACTATAAAAGAGACGCGATAGCATTGTAGAAGTTGTGTGAAAAATTTGTACTACTGCACTCATTTATTCCGTCCGACGTGAATTTTAAAAAATGTTTTAAACCGATATCTCGTTCTCACTAATTAACGCGTTTGCATGCATAATAGCGATATGAAAGGTAATATTCTGGAAAAATGTGGATTCCGGTACATTAAGTGTTACTAAGAGGAGTTGCATATTTAAGCGTCCTGGAACCGTACACAAGTTTTATAAGAAGGGGGAAATACCGCAACTTACTTTAATTAAGAAATTAAACCACAGGAAGATGACGAAAAAATTTCTCCAAGGTTACTAGCTGCAATCTCAATTTATCCCACTATTCTTATGACAAAATAAGTGACGCCTGGCATGAAGAAAAGAAATCCCCTAGCACTCGCCAGCGTTTAAGACAACCATTAAACCTGCTAATTTACTGTAAGTTTCTTCACAGATGCAATGCAAAACTGGTACCTAAAACCAGGCTTGACGAGTTATCCTATGTATATGTTAATTGGTGTCTCAAGCGAATGCGTATGAAACATTACGAAAATGCGAAACATATTAGATTGCTAATTAAAGAAAAGCTACTTTTTTTCCATGCCTTCTGTAGGGATGCATAATCCTAGGCAAAAGCACTTTGATTGTGAGTCGTCGGAAAAGACGATTTTCATCATCCCTTAATTATTGTAATTTCTTCTCCTGAATCCTGTCATAAGGAAAACAAATTAGTCGTTCTTTTTTCCCAAGGCATAAGCCTAAATGATAAATTAGCATTCTGTCAGCTGTGAGTCACCTAACAAGCTCTTGCTTGCGCTTTTCTTTTCTTAATCCAATTAAAGTGTCGCCAAACACGCATTCTGGTAAGATGAATAGTTTCTTCGTTAAACCTTAGACGAAGAGAAAGTTTTTGAGGAGTAGGATTAAAAAGTTCTTCCGGGGTAAATTTATCGTCTTTTGGAAATAATTAGGATTTTTTTCTTGCTGCTCTTATGAGGTGATTACTGGAAAAGCGTTATTTGAACAACGCACTGCTATGCGATTTAACGTTCTTTTATTTCCCTTTTGTTTCATTGAAAAGAACACACATTGTTAACAATTAATGACGCCACATGGAAACCGGTGTGGTTCTCTCCCCTGACGAATAGGATTCGTAATCAATTATTTCCTTACGTCTTTTATGATGAGTACCTTTAACTTAAGTACCAGATAGAATCAAATCGAAAATAACTCTCGAACTATGTAATCTTAAATTAATTGCCGGCTTTGGATCGAACCGAGATGTAAAAACTATACTTAGACACTTTATCATCCCCGTCTGTGATCTAAATTTTAGATTTGTATTGTTGATGAAGTAGATGAACATATTTATTTAATAATTCCCTCGCTTAGAATCGGTTACCAAAAATACATATCATTTTTTTAAATATTATTAACGCTAAAAAAGCGTTGATTTATTGTTTGTACTCAAAGTATTTTTTTTTTTAAGTAACGGTCGGGAGAATGTATAATAAATTAGAAAGATTTATTTTAATAAGCTCATGTTTTACTAACATAAAATGATTAAATATGTATCTTGTAACTTACAGAGAAAATCTATAGTAAATTTACACACGTCCGTACATAATTAGTTTGCATTAAATTTACGCAAAAGGATAATTTTTTTCTTTTGGTAACACTCCAAAGAAATTCTTGATAGCTTATTACATTAATTTTGTAGAATCACTTCTGAAAATAGTTAAAATTACCTGTATCTTAAACACATTAATTTTTATATAATTATAATTTTAATCACAAAACTGAAATGTATATTTTTTCATACACAGGTGTGCAAACAAGTTGAAAATGAGGCAATTTTCCCTATATAGAGTTGTTCAAAAGTGTTCAAATCGATATAAATAGTACCATAAAATTTCCAAGTCGTAAAAAGAAAAGAAAGTTTTCTAAAAAAGAAATACAAACATAAAAAGTAATTATTGAAAAATTGGCTTCGGCAAAATGTCTGTGCCAATGTTTGGAAAGTAAAACCTAATCTTTAGTAAAGGTATGAGATCCACCCTGACAGTAGCGCACACAGGAATTTCTCAAGAAGGGGTCGAAAGACCACTATTCTCGTATCATGCTCCAATACGCCGCCGGACATATCCTTTTGATTGTGTCGATTTTTTGGAACAAAAAACAGTAAAAAGTTAATTATTGAAAGAATAATTAGCATTAATTAAAAAAATTAATTATTGATAACCAATACTTAATTAAATTTTACGTACTATATACATAGGGTTATAATCAATCGGGGAAAAATCAAGGGATTTGGGGGGGATCCGGACGCGAGGCCCCCCTCCCCTTCTGTGCGCCACTGCACCCTGACTATTATCCTTGTATATCTTCTATCTATACTGAAACCAAAGTTGTCAACGGGTTGTTGAGGATTTACCCCCATTCCTTATAGCACTGATTGTGGCTCCAAAACCATTGGCTATCGGCTTGTGATGTATAGTCCAGTTTCTCCCTACAATGTCTTACACCTATTCGATTAGATTTAGGTCAGGGGATTTTACTGATCAATTCATGCATTAAATATCTCCATTTTCCAATACCTCTTCCGAAGCCACTGTAGGATAAGACGTAGCGTTGTCACTCATAAAAGAAACTGAAGACTCATAGCACCTTTAAAAATATGCAAACGAGTCAGAAAAACCTTGGTACAACAGCGGGCACCACTGTCTGAAGTTTCTTGGACGATATAAATGTCAGTACGGTTACCAAGTATATCTTATAAAAGCAGGACTCTGCTACCTCCAAAATGGTCCTATTCGATGATGCTGAAGTGCAATTGCGTGCTTCCTAGAAATGTAAGCATCCAGAATCGCTAATCAGACTCTAAAGATGTGTTCATCTCTAAAGAATACTCGACCCTTTGCTGTTCTTTTTAATTCTTGTTTTTCAGGTGTTGGTGAAAAAGCTATCTCAAATAAGCAAGCATTTATGGCATACTCTGTACTGAACATCTTGAAAATTTAATAACATTATTATTAGAGATTGCAATACCAGTATACCGGGATACCGAATACCGGTATTTTGAGCCATTTGTACAATTTGGAAATACCGGTATTCACGAGTTTAAATACCAGTTTTTCGGTATTTACTAGAATTTTTTAAAATTCTTCCACTATATGTTTAGGGATCACCAACATAGCAAAATAGTACACGTTTTTGTTTTTATGTTATAGTTTTAATTATTGCACCACGATTAAAATATATTATAAATAAAATAATTTTACATCCATTTCAGAAGGTGAAGGTGTTAAACGTCTATATTCCGCTCATTCCGTTGTTCTTATTCTCAATTTTCCTAGCTGTTTCTACAGTTCTCAAACAACTCATTAAATCCATCATTTGATTTTCTCATTTCCAGATATAACATGATAAAAGACTACTAATCAGAACTTAAAAATATAGACATAAATTATTTCTCTCTGATAAATAGAACTAAATACACTACTCCTAACTAAGTTCTCGTTGAAAGAGGAATAACATATCCAAGCTCATCTATCATTCTTCTTCCGTTATATATATATAACACTTGTTATTACAATGTCTCCCAAACGAGCGAAATTAATTAAACTGTGAATACAAAGTTGCTTCATACAATCAAGAGAAGTTATAAAATATGTGAATAATCCAAGGCCAAAACTATCCTATTACAGCTCAGAGCGATACGGCACTCTCACAGGTTTTGTAGTATGGTATTCGTATCTGAGAAACCAAGGTTGTACTTGTGAAGAAAATGCGTAATATTTCGATATTTTTTTTAATTGGTAAATTTGTTATTCACGTTTTATTTGCATATATCATACTTTAGTTTGAAAATATTTTTCCGATTCATTATATATACACTCATAAATAGTAACCCATAATTATGAATAAGAATAACTTAAAAAAACATAAAAAATCAGTTGATAATGCTTCGGCTTGGTTTCATTATTTACATGATGAAAATAATATATTGGCACAATGTAAAAAATGTTTTAGAGTTATTAAAATGAATGGAGGAAGTACAAGCGGACTCCATGCACATTTAAAAACAAAACATGAAACAGATTTGCTTAGGAGGAAAGAATATAATTTCGATATAGGTACAAATTTAAGCACAGTCTCTAAGCCCAAGCCGTCAGGAATTTTAGATTATTCCGAAAAAAAAAAGATAATTTGGATGAAATTATACGTAAAATGACAGCATTAGATGGTTTGCCATTTCGAGTGTTTTGCACTTCTAATGAATTAAGAAAATCACTATCTACAGCTGGTAATTTTTGCACAGAAATACGTTCCAGGCTTAATGACAGTACAATTGATGCATTAGTTTTTTAAGATCACATTTTTTTCAAAAATTTGTAATAGTAGCACAGGTTGAATAGTGATATTCACACTCTTCTTATGTGATTTATATATATAAATAAATAAGACGTTCCTTTACTTTTTTTCTGATTCTTAATATAATTTATAAGTTACAAGTTATTTTTTGTGATATTTACACTCTCTAATAAAACTGGTAAGTAAAACAAAGAAAAGCCCAATGTTTTCTTTCTTTTTCTAAAATTTCTACTACCGGTATTAAAACCGGTATCCTGGTATTAAGTTCTAAGAAATACCGAATACCGGTATTGAACTTTTGGTCCGATATTGCACACACACACACACACAATCCCTAAATATTATCTCCTACTCACTGTAAAACGATAATCTCAGTCATCCAATAATGTATTTCATGCCTTTTGGCATTTCTTTTCCTCTGGCTGCCATCAATCTCTTCTTGCCTATAAGGCAATAAGCTGGTTGCCGGCTGCAATAGTCGCTCATGAACGACCAATACTGAATCTTTGGGACAGCTTTTTTGCAGTATGAAATGTTCTCCAAACACGTGAAAGGATGTCGTGAGAGCTTCACAACCATACTAGTCCTCATTCGACCGTATTTCATCTTCCTAATTATTTTACCTAGGGTAAGGTCACCCATATGCCGTCTGATTTAATTATATGACAAATATTCTCTCTGATTAAAGCATTTTTTTTCTTAAATAAAACAAAATTAGAAAAAATATGTGATATTTATAAAAACTTTGAAATGAAAAATAATTCTTTATTCTCTCTCTCACCCGGCCCCCCCCCCTCTCTTTCTTAATTCTGCAAAATCGTAAGATTTTTCTTGATTTTAATTAAAATCGCTCTTATTTTAACTGCTGCTTAAATTATCTTATTTACTTATATTCGATATACAGAGGAAAAAGCTAAATATAATATGGACATATCATGTTAAGGCAGCAACTCAACGTAGTTTGACAGATATACACCGTACACAATAGCTTTTACAGAACATAGCTTGTACCGAGCAATAGCTTTAACTTTTTTTCTAGTTTCATGCAACGCCTATAAATATTAACAATGATACATTGTAAAAAAATACATTTTTTTTATCTAGGTGTAAAGCAAGCTGACTTTTCCACTAAAATAAATGTTTTATTTTATAGCGCAATGGTTTTAAAAAACTCAAATATACAAAATACACTCTGAAGATTTTCCTTTATATAAAAAATATTGGTTCTCTATAGGTTTCCATGAATAAAAATGCTATGTTTAATCTAATATATTCTATTTTAATCAATTTTTTCTTAACTGGATTATTTAATAAAGTATATTAGAAATACTTTGTAATATTGACTTAAGTTAGTTATGAAAACAAGTTGCAATTCACTGTACCAACATATGTAGGCTAAAATACTAACCACCGACAAATTTTATCTAATTAATGCATTGATTTCTTAAATAAAACTCAAATTAGAAAAATATATATATATTTCTAAGAAAAAACGCTTTATTTAGATTATTTTTTTCTGCAAAATTTCAGGGTTCTTGATTTTAACAAAAACTGCTCTTATTTCAACTTCTGCTAAAATTATTCTATTTCCTTACATTCGATATCCAGAGGAGAAAGCTAAATATGATTTGTAGAATTATTTCATTGAAATATCTTTACAAATTTTTTTTTATTTTTAAATTTACCATTTTTATATAGAAAAAATTTTAACTTTGATAATCAAAGAAAAAAAGTTACTTTAGAAATATGGAAGTCTTTGTTTGATATATACTTGTCATAGAAATTTTATAAGCTATAGCATTCACAATATTTTTTTTTTCTTTTTGCTTTAAGGAATCATTTTACATCTAATTAGGAATTAAAGTTGAGTGGACATGATTGCGAACTCGCGACTGGTTTTGTTTCTATCATATCGTGAGTTCGAACCTTGTGCTTCTTAAAACCCGCTGTGCTGGGGTCTTATACCATTAAATCTATCGAGACTCAGCCTTCACAATGGTGTAATGTGAAAGTTTGGAGAAAGAGGTGCCAGCCAAGATGCTGACCTTGTCACTTGATTGTGGTTCAAAGTTTCGAAGATCGTCGTGAATAACCCTCGAATTACTTATAAGAGTGGACTGTTAATAAACAATCTATGAATCCCTATAGGAATTTACCCCTAGAATACCGACTACGCTCTACTATCCCCAAAAATTCCAGATTTCTGGGAATACTGACCAGGACGTTATGACGTACATTTAATTTTTCCTTTTGACGCTGACTAAGGCGCTCGTTCGTTCGTGTTTTGTTTCGCTTTCTAAATTTTTACAACTATTTTTGTTGTTTATTGATACTTTTTCTTGCCAATTTGGCATCATCGTTGGATTTGAACGAAAGTGATACTGAATTAGAATAATTGCAGAAAACTGATGATACGAGAGTGACTCTGATACGAATTTATCTATTTGTGATGAAGAAGATGAAGAAGGGGAGGGGGAGGGAGTGACAACACACTTACGTAAAGCGTGTGGGAAAGCTTTTTGTTTCAAGGAGGTTTTCGAGCAATTTCACAAACAGTTGTAAATTTAATTTTAATTTTCCTATTTTTTTCAAATTTTTGTAACCCAGACATTTTGTAGTTTAACTTTTGTTATTTTATACAATCCCAATGAAAGAAAATCTACATACCTTATAAAGTTTCCTGTGCTTATTACATTGGTTATATACCTAAATAATCTGTGTGTTCACATGAGGCTACAATGCAATCTTGCCCTTATATAGCAAGTATCCACTAGTGGTTACATGATACGCAAAGGGTAAAAAACCTGTTTGTATGTCTTCGTTGCTTATTTATATTATTTATTTGTGCCATTTACATTTCTGAGAATAGCATATGTTTATCCTCAAAATAAATGTAAATATATCAATAAGTGATTGATTAAAACTGTTCCGAATTAAGGAATTAAAAGCACAGAAAAATATAAAACGTTAGCCAAAAAATTTGACTGCCCAAAATTTCTTAATAGTTTCCATATCTTTTATTTTATTCAAAAATATTCCTAAAGAACTAAAATTTCTAAGAGAACATGAACTTCTTTAATTTATGCGTCTTAACTCAAAACTATTCACTTTCCACCCTCAAACACATGCGAAATCCATTAACGAACGATTAAATAAGTTATTTTCAAGAGTCAAGATTTCATTTAATGAAGTTTCGGGACTAGTATTTAAACTGAATAGGACGATTCTGTCTGCCTGCTGACTCAAATATCTTTCAAGCTTATGAAACAAGGCTTTACTGTTTACTTTGACAACATTGTTGCGATCGTCAATGTTTAAACTGGAAATCGCGTTGAATCTTATTAACAACACTGATTCATCGGTTCATCACTTAGCCGAATTCAATGATGAAAATTCCGAGTTAATAAACATTTTGATTAATCTACAATTAAATAAATCAAAGGCGCGTGTTTACTCCATGTATATCAGATTAAAGATAATAATGAATTTAGATCCGAAGTTTACTTAGGTTTGGAATTGTAAAAGTTAATTATAAGTATGCAGATATCTAATATATTCCTTCTCAAAGAGAATATAAGGTATTAAAAAATTAATGAATGAATATTTGGATCAAAATGAAGATGTAACAGCTGAGTTACATAACAGCATATATAAATACCTTTAAACATATATTTTATAACTTTAGCATTTAATTTTCAAATCGATAATTAATCTGTAAATATATTTATAAATTTCTATACTTTTTTATTCAGCTTAACTTAAAAACATTAATTAAATAACAAAATACATTTACACACTTTTATACTTTAAGGTAATTCTGTACGAAAATGTCCATTTAGTTAGCCAAAATATTAGTTACAGAGTATATTATTTTATGGATAAAATGATTAACAATATGAGGAACTATAATTTTTAAACTTATAATTTCCATAAAAAAAAACGGTTAGGAAGATTTGGGTTTAAGAAAGGATACAAAATGAAATATATGTATTACAACTCCAAATGTTTATAAAAGTATTTTCTTTGTATGTAACTATACATTAATTTTGGTTTCGTTCAATTCTGAAAATCACAACTCTCTTTTTTTAGATCTAATTCTTAAAAAAATTAAAATTTCCAGGGAATGAGTGTGTAAGTTTATGTTTAACAGACAAAAAAAGACTTTGTTCACCTGTATAAGTTGTTCTCGTGCCTCTTTAATTATTAGAATATCCTCAATCGTCCTTGCAACTCATTTTAAAATTCTAATTAATTTAGCTTTAATCACATTAGATCAGAATATTTGTATCATAATCAACAAGCTATTTTGCTTTTTAAATTAATTTTTTGTTTTTTGTGTAATTTAAGTTAAATAAGGGAAAATAATTTTCTACGAAAAAACATTTATCCGAAATATGTTAAATCATTGCTATTCAGTAATATGAAGTTTAAAATGTACTGTTTCCCTTCGAAATATCAAATTTTCATAACAAGGAGTTTGAAATTTTTCTTCGCATGATTGCTTTAAATTTAATAGAGGTCCTTAAAGCATTTGAAAAGGAATTTTTAATTGCTACTTAAAATAATATCTACGATAAATTAAAAATAATTTTAAGTAAAATGAAGGAAAATTACATTTTCATGATATTGCAATCATACTGAAAAGAAACAAAAAAATATAATTTGCTTTCTTTTTTTTTTTGTATTTCTGTCTTAAGGTATCCGACTACGTTCGGAACCGTGATTTTGCAAAAGCGCATAAATGGATAATTTTCATGATATTTAGTGTCACTTAGATTAGAATACATATATACAATTCTTTTAAGGACATTTTGACAAAAAAAAAAATATTTAAACGCAATATTTTGGCAAAAAATTAACTTAGAATAACCTTTTTTCAAAATGTTCTCCTTTTGTGAAAAATGCTTCCATTATAATAATATTTCGCCTTTATATAGATTAGACCTCTCTGCAGAGGCAACAACAGAGGGGAACAGTTTTAAGAAAAAAACACTGATAATTATTTCAATGGGTTGTAACTCTGAAAATAATGTGAATTTTTCAAAACTCATAGTTGAGCCTCTGTACAGAGGTCTGAGCTATATACAGGCAAAATATTATTATAATACAAGCATTTTTCAGAAAAGGAGAACATTTTGAAAAAAGATTATTCTAAGTTAATTTTTTGCCAAAATATTGTATTTAAATGATTTTTTTTTTCAAAATGTCCTTAAAACAATTTTATATATGTAGTCTAATATAAGTGACACTAAATATCATGAAAATTGTCCATTTAGGCGCTTTTTTAAAATCACGGTTCCGAACGTAGTCGGATACCTTAAGATAAACTTCCTTATTTCTAACAAAAATTCATACTAGCTCTTTCTTCTTTCTCTTAGAATTTTGGTAAAATGAAAGAATAAAGCTTATTTATGGCAAATATTTAGCTCTACAAAGAAAGAGAAAATTGCTTATTCATTTTGTCTTTCTCTTTGTTGTCCCTTTTTCATTATGTATCACGTATTATGTTGCAGATATATACGTGTGAGGCCTTAAATGCTACATATTTCATTTCAGTTTTGAATCATTCTTTTAAGGTATCTGACTACGTTCGGAACCGTGATTTTGCAAAAGCGTATAAATGGATAATATGTATGATATTTAGTGTCACTTAGATTAGAAAATGTATATAAAATTGTTTTATGAATAGTATTACAATAAAAAATTATATTTAAGTACAATATTTTGATAAAAAATTAACATAGAATGACCCATTTTCAAAATATTCTCCTTTTGTGAAAAATGCGTCTATTATAATAATATTTTGCCTGTATATAGCTCAGACCTCTGTACAGAGGCTCAACTCGATATTTTGAAATATATAGCTTAGAAGTGGATTTATCCATGTTTTACGATAACAGATGGGAGAAATTTTAAGAAAAAAACGCCGATAATTATTTTAATGGTTTGTAACTCTGCAAATAATGTGAATTTTTCAAAAAAAAAATAGTTCAGACTCTCTGGAGAAGTCTTTAATTTATATAAGCACACACACACACACACACACAAAATATTATTATTTAAGAAGCATTTTTTATAAAAGAACATTTTGAAAAAAGATTATTCTAAGTTAATTTTTTGCCAAAATATTGTATTTAAGTACATTTTTTTTGTCAAAATGTCCTTAAAACAATTTTATACGTGTGTTCTAATCTAAGTGATGCTAAATATCATGAAAATTATTCATTTATGTGCTTTTTTAAAATCCCGGTTCCGAACGTAGTCGGATACCTTAAAGTAAACTTTGACATGTATGTCTTTTTCAATAAAAAGTGTTTCTAGTAATTAATCCAGTAATATGTTGTTGTTGTTGTTTTTCAAAAATACAACTAAGAGGAATTATATATTACCCCCAAAGTAAACGTCGAGTAAACATTTTTTGCTGAAGTTTAGCTAAAAATTAATTAAATTTATATTAAGGTGTTATGATTTAATCAATTTGAAATAATTAAATAATATGAGTGATGTAAATGAAGCATAATGAGAAAAAGATTTAATAATATTTTATTTGTATTTAATTAATTATAAGATTGAAACGAATCATCTCCTTTCATAATGTTATTAATGGAACTACTCATGTTACAAGATGAAGTAAAATTAATGAATTTGAAAGTTACGAATCCATTGGAAGCTTTTAATTTAAATGCGAAAAACCCGAAGCGAGTTTTTACTTTGCGAAAAAACCACTTTATTCCTCTTTGCGGCTTGGCGTCTTCATCAGAAAATGGAATTTCTTTATTTGCCAGGCAATGAATCGCGAAATATATCAAATCCTCGCTCTCTTTCGACACACCGAAAAACTTTTATCCACTCCATTTCCATATCCACCCAATAAGAAAGATTTCGAATTAAAAGTGAGGGGCCACAAGCTAGAATGAGAGTGAGATAGAAAGAGAAGAAAGACACAAAGAAAGAGGGATGGAAACAGAAGATCTTGGTCTAAAGAAAAAGCAAGTGCACGCAGGGAAAAAAAGATACAGACGCAACATCAAAAGAATCTACATAATCATACTCAAAAGCGAGTATATTCGCGGTTTTCTTTCACGGTGTGCAAAGGAAAAAAACAAGACCAGTGGAAATAATAATAAAATAAGTAGACAAAAATAATAAAATGAAAAAGGGGAAGCACCAGTCAAAAAGCGAGGGTATGTGGCCCCGTTCCATTACTTTGGATAAAATTAACAAAGGACAAGACATACTGTAGAAAAGGAGTGTCGAGGGGGTGTGGGGATGAATGTACCGAAACGAAGGTAACTTTTCCCGCTCTTTGGAAATTAATTTTCCTCGGACAAGCAGTTTCGGGTAAATAAATTATTCATCGCGCGCTCTCATCAAACTTTCATTGCGCAGCTTTCACAAAGAACGCCGCACCCGGAGAAAGTTTACATCCCCCGCAAAACTGGATGCCAATTTCGCCCCTCACGTTCATTTTCTCCTCTCTTCATCTCTTTCCCGTTTTCCTGGAATCTCACATGACGAAACCCGACTGCCTGGAAAATCACGAGAAATGAGAGGAGAGAGAGAGAGAAAGAGAGATACCTCCCCACCCCTAACCTAAGTGGAAAAGGGGGGTTGGATTGGATTAATTGATTAGGTATACATCAAAACTGTATTTACTAAGGAAATTAAATTCTCCCCTTGATTGTATCCTTCAGATTAAATCGCCGGTTTCGAAATACGGCGGGATGAACAGTTGGAAAAGATCCTCCGCCGTTCCGCTGACTCCTCTCTCCGCCGATTGTATAAAGAGTTCCACTCCTGCCTCCGCCCCTCACTCGGATCTCTTTTAATTTCCCTCAATCGTTTTCGAGTTAATCAAAATGAAGAATTACTCTTTTTTAATTAATGCGGGTAAAAACACCCTGCGCCAAATAATCGACTGTTAATGAGCACCTAGTGTCTAATCGGAGGTTAAAAGTGCCAAAGCCTTTAAGAAAATTGCCGACGCTCTTTACTCAGAGCCGGAAATTCAACGGACTAAGATTTAATTAGAGAGGAAATCAATTAAAACAATTAGCGCTCCAGTTTTGCTCATTAACTCTGCTTCTGTGTCTTTGGGCTACGGCCTTTCTATTTTTCGTCATTAAGGTGACTTTTTTTTCTCCTTTTTTCAATTAAAAATTATCTTCTTTATTTCTCTTATTTCTCTACTTTTATAAAGGAAAGGATTCGCCTTTTATTTAAAAATTTCTTACTTCTCAATTTGCTAGGAAAAAAATGCAAAAACGTTTGTAAAAACGCAACTATGTATAATGATAACATTGTGTACCCATAATTTATTTCGCAATTCCGTAAACTGCTCGGAAAATTACGAAAGATTGCCTCCAAGTTTAATTGAATGTACTTAAAAAGTAAACAAATTTAAAAGTGAAAATCGTGCTTTTCTCATTTGAGACAAAGAAAGAGGTAAAACAAAAAAGACTAATCACCTCATTAAATATTCATTGTGCGCATTTTATTCGTATGCTAATTCTGGAATGATCACAAATGAATAACCAAAAGTTATTCATTTATCCGGATAATTATTTATCTATCTTTTTAATAAAATGAATAAAAATTCATCTCCATTTAATGCGTATTTAATGTATCAAGCTTTTCATTAGTAATTATTTATATCAATGAAACAATATTTAATGTAAAAAGAGTATAGTTAGTTAATAATATTAAGAAATATCGTAGATATTAGCTTAATCATGGAATACCTGAATACATTGCATTAAAAATTAATGTCAATGCATCTGTTTTTCGAACTAAGTATATTAACAATTTGAGACTCGAAATAAATGTAATGTATGAATAACTTTGAGATGCAATAGTTGTTTTGGTTAAACGATGTACAATTAGACAATTAAAAAAGGTTCTCCATCTAGAATATAACTTCTTTTATTTTGTACGTTTTGCGTTCAAAATGTATGAATAAAAATTAATAATGCAAAATTACGCTTTGGTTAAAGATATAACATTTACCCTTAGGGTATAAAGTTCAAAAAGTTTATTAATATGTTTTATGAATAAATAAGAAGAAGATGGTACAAAAGCATGCTATTAATTACTTTCGTTTAATGCTAAAAAAGACTTATTTATAATTTACTTACATCTTGAAACAGTATAATAAATTTAAAGTGTCCCATAAGTATAAATGACATTTAGGATGTATTTCAATAAATCCATATAGTTATTTTAGAGCCTCCATTCATTTGAAAATAAAATAATAAACTTGTTTTTATAATGTGTTAAAAAAGTCAAAGTAATACTAATTGGTATTTTTACTTTAAATTAAATTGTTAATGAATGTGTGTTTATTTATCAATCGCAATGTGCATTTAAATCACAATAATTAATTTTTTTTCTACTCTGTTTTAAGGAAAGATTCTTTTTCTAAAAAAAATAAGCAGCAAATATGTTAAAGGAAATTAGAAAAATAAAAATACTTGAACAATTAAGTTCTTAAGTCTATTCGAATAAATAAAACAGTATGGTCTACTCTTAATTGAAGTTTATGAAGTAGACAGGTATAAATCCTTTTTCAATTGTTTATTCAATCCATACAAGGAATTCAGTATTAGTTAAATATTATACAATATCAATGAACTAAGAAAAAATGTACCAAATTAAATCTACTTTAATGTATAATTTACTTAATGCTACGCAAAAGGAAAACTTTAATGCAACTATTACTTTATTGGATTTTCAAGAATTTTCAAAAGTGTTCTAGTAAATGTACAAAATCTGCATAATTTTACCCTAAAACACATTGATTTTAAATATTTTAGTGATCAAAATGGAATGCGCGTTATTTATAAAAATAAATTTAAGAACTGTTTTGATAGCAGCAACAACAACAAAAAAATTGGAATTTTTTTTTTATTATTCGTTAATTCCTAACAGCTGTAATAACAAAAAGATATAAAATATTCTATTTCAGCATCTTGACCTATAAGACTATATAAATTCTAGGTAAAATAAAAAAAATGAAGGAACCAAAACAGAATTAAAAAAAAAAGGAAAAATTAGAAATACATAATAAACAAACAATAGATAAAAGATAGGAGTAGGAATAATAAATAAAAATGAAATTATTAAATAAAAAATTAACTGTTTTTTTAAAATATAATTTTCTAATTAACTAATTAATGATTCATTATATTATTTAGTAGGTGCTGCATAATTATATATGCATTTTGTACTCTGAATTGATTTTAAAAAATAATATATTTTGAGCTGAGAAAATTGACAATTTGAAACAAAATGCAACAAATAATTGATTTTCGAGTTTTTCATGCTTGAAGTACTCTTCCAACTATGCATTGGGGGAAGAAAAAGAGTTTTAAATTAATCATTATAAAACATGTCCGAAAATATTTTTATACCGAAGCTGTAAATAGCTGAAAGCATATGATATTAGCAGCAAAGGGAAAGTAATTATTTCTCTTGAACTTTTCCAATTCCACGTGTCTATGGAATAAGTTCTTAATCTTCAAGAAAAAAAATATTCTCTTGCTGATTAGATCGCGGAGCTTTTCTAAATAAAAAGAATTGGCCAACAATCTAGTGAAAGACATTCCAAAATTAATTCCGAACATTTCGAATTTAAATTAGCACTTTTCGTGCTCTTTTCTTGGTCGTTAATAATATCAATTCTTTGTTAGTCATTCTTTGTTCCATTGAAAAAGGATGAGTTTCAAATTTAAAGTTAACACACCTTTATTTAGTATAGCTCAAAAAAATTCCTCACTGTTATGTTTTATTAAAATTAAATTGATATCTGAAATTTGAATAAAATATTACACAGAGCGATAATTAAATTTAAAATAACTACTGCTAAAGTTTTGTCGCTGGTTGTATATCTTTGTTAACAGCAGAAAAATAATGAATTACTAAATTAACAATTCTACCTTAAATTAAGATATATCTAAAAAGAATCGTTATGTGAGTGTGTGAGATATTTTTAGCGCTCTTTTGTGATACATATTTAGAATGTATGAGCGTGTTTTTTTTAAAATTATTCTTTAAATTATCATTTTCCTAAAGAGGAACAACTTGATCAAAACTGAGATATTAATATTTGGTGTTATTTTCTCCATAAAATCACGAGACGAAAATTTTTACTAGAAAAAAATCCCTGAAATATTAACTAGTAATAAAAATTAATTACTACTCCTAAAATTAAACTTAAACTAATTTCTTGAATCTCGAATAAACTAAGAAATTCTTTGAGCTAAGAAGCTTAAACTTTAGCTATTAATTTTTATTTAATGTTTTGAATTATTAAAAAATAAAAAATTATTTTTATTAATTATATATATAAATACTTAATACGTCTATTAAAAAGTCTTATAGTAAGAGTAATGTAAAAAACATTCGTTTATTAAAACAATAAAAATATTTGTTTTAGTTAGAAGAAATTCATTGATAGGAAATTCATAAAACTAATTCAGCTTGAGCTATTGTTTGAAAATGTAGAGAAACGTAAAAATCGACTTATGATATTATCTGTAATCCGCCTGGTCAGCTGGAGGCTAGACCAGATCCACGAAACCGCTTAAGAAATATGGCAAAGGGGCAGTTTTTGTTAGTCCTTAAATATAGATCACGCAAAGGGAGAAATATAATTTGACTCTAGTCTGTGTCTAGTAAGTTTCCATCGGATTTAACAAAAGGCAGCCTCTCTACACTACGCATCTTAAGTGATCATGATTCAAGCCAGCGAATCGACTGAAACTATCGCAATGCACAATCTATAACTAATAGGTTTCTTCAGTTACATAATCTAGCATCGAAAATTAGGACTGATTATTGATCATTTAATAAATAGATCATTTAAAAGAAATATTTCTCGACAGTATAATTTTTTCGACAATGTAATTAATTTTGATCATATTTTGCCCCTGAACTTAGTTTTTCATATGATTTTACTATTTATAGTTCTCATTTCCTTCACTGCAAACTCAATGATAGATCCTGTACAGTTTAAATTGTTATTTTAACAAACATTTTAAAGGTGGATGATAAAAATTGTTTATTTAAGAATATCGCAATATTCTACAGTGCTAAAATGTTTTACATTTAGCTATTGAATGATGTCATTCAGGGATCAAAATATACGAATTCCTCCATCTCTATCCAAAGAAAATACGTACGCATTTCTACTTTGAGTTATTTTCTATACATGAAACTCGAAGATTTCCTCATCTTATTAGAAGTAATAAACACAAATTAAACAAACATGAAAAACAACAGCATCACATGTAAAAGAACCTGCAAAATATTCGTTACTAATAAGGAGAAAAATAAAATAGAACTATAAGAAAACTAAATAATGATAATTCCTTCTGCTTTTGACTTTCTGTGTTTTGAACTTTAAGAGGTCATTACTTAATTTTATGTTTAAAATATATTTGGAACAAGAGGAAAAAAAGGAGTCTTCAACTTTTTTTGTATATTAAATGGTTTTCAAGTTCTAATGGTAAAAATTATATATCTCTGTTTGAGTGTAAGGGTAGGTTCAAGTCCTGATTCTACCAAAACCAAAGCGCAGCGTAGACAGAAGTGGCTCTCATGCCATAAGACTCCACAATCACTCTATTACTCTACCAAAACCAAAATAAGGTGGGGGGGGGGGGCGCACGGTCAAACACCCAAGCGTTCAACTTTGGCATGATAAATGGCTTATAGATACAATGAAAGTGTTATCGATTTAGGGGACGACTTCCTCATGCAACCGTTTTCAAAATTTTAAGGTCATCGTTAACACCACTTCCTGCAGTTTCTACATAATACAGTGTACCGTAAAATCCGGCGGATAACACGCACCTATACTTTCAAGTTGTAATTTTTAATATTTAGGAATATTCGCCACATAACACGCACCGTATTTTTTATTAAGGAATCTAAAATGTATGTGTGCAATGCTTTTGTGTTTCGAAGTCATTTGTTCGAGGTATTATCACAGGCTTTTGAAAAAATAGTATACTTCTAGAACTACAACACTAAAATGTTTATAAGGAATGTGTGTCATTTCTTTTAAATAAACAGTATTTCGATCTATGTAGAAGTCTTACTTTTTTTTTCTATGCTCATGTTTTTCCCCCTATTTTTAAAGCTCGCTTTTTTTATGCCTGGCATATAACGAGCACCCGTAGATTTCGATCTTATTTTTTATGTTAAACAGAGCGTTATACACCGGATTTTTCAGTAACTTAAGCTCATCAAATTAAAATTATTGAGCGTTTTCGTACTTTGCCTCAATTAACCTCGTTAAACCGCATTTGAAAATTTGAGATCAACAAAAAAAAACTTTTATACATTTTGTTTTAAAACTAAGTGGTTGTTGTTTTTTTAAATTTTATTATAGTTTCACCATCGTCAATATTTTATTGACTGATTGTTTATTACTTTCGCACTATGAAGCAATACGAGTGTTACTAGGCAACGGACATCAAAGCTGTGAGCCTCGGTCACGTGGCGAGTACAACATCTGAGCTGGCAACCCACTCTCCAAACTTCCACACCAGCCCAA
>BMAV01002044.1:4398-15405 GCA_019973955.1 Trichonephila inaurata madagascariensis | reverse complement strand
GTCATTACTGAATCAACATTGATACTTACTCTACACCGGCCAACACTACTTCAATCTATTACATATATATATATCTGCATTACAGGTGTTTCAAAAACTTTTTTTATAATGGAATTCTTGAGAAAACTTTTGATTTTTCTTTTCAGAGCTCTTATAACGTGCTTCTTCAAGTAGTAAACGTATTCTGACAAATACAGTTTATCACAGTTTGAAAATATTTAAAACAATGGTTCTCCAAAATATTTTCGGTTTAAAATGCTTTAAATATACTAAAGTACTGAATATATTCGTTAAGGTTGGCGTGTTTATTCAAAATAAGCTGTAACTTCACTAGCAATAAAATGTATGTGATTGATAAATTTCGTATTCATTAAATATTTACAATTTAACTTACATATTTTCATCCACAATATCATCGATTGGACAGACTGTAAGCAAAAAATAGGTGACTTCAAAATGTTGAATTCAATTTATATATCCTCATTTTCTTTTTAAATTCATTTTCTTATTATCATAACTGTCAAAAGTTCTTAACGTACACAAATGACATCCTAAGCATTTCCTTTTAACAATTGCAGCACATGTAATATTAATCATCACAATGAATAAATTGCCCTACCATTATCATGCAGTTGCAAAAGATTTTCTTCTTCAAAATTTATTTCATTTTGTGTGTAGTGATATCAAATTTTTAAGAGCTCAGAAAGAGCTTGCAAAGATTAGCTTCTTAAAAAGGTTCCCAAATCCATCCATACATGCAATTTCTGCAATGGCGCACACAAGGAGGGTCCTCGGGTCCGGACCCCCTCCCACCCCAAGCCCTTGATTTTTTTTTCCGATTGATTATATTCCTATGTATATAGTACGTAAAACTTAATTTATTGGATATTAATAATTAATTTTATTAATTAATGCTAATTATTCATTCAATAATTGACTATTTACTATTTTTTGTTCCCGAAAATCAACAAAATCAAAAGAATACGTTGGGCGGCGTATTGGATCATGACACGAGAATAGTGGACATTCGAGTCTGGACCTCCCCCCCCACACACACACACTTGAAAAATTCCTGTGTGCGCTGCTGAATTTATGTAAAACTACTCAAATATTCCAAGAAAATGATTTGATGTATTAGTTTCTATTTAGAAGAAAATACAAAGAATAGGGGAATCTATTTAACTTTTTTGCTATATAGTAAGAAATTTTCATAACATAATCCCAGGATATTTTCAAAGCTGACTATAAATACATGCATTTGATTCAATTTTATCTTGTTAAAAATCAAAACAGTGGGATTTTTTGTTCTGTTTATAAGATACATGTTTGATAGTCTTAAAAATCAAATCCTTACAGAATTTAATGAATCCCCAGATAAATCATATGCTGATACAGTTGTGCAACTCCAAAGTATTTTTACATTTTTATGATACAACAATAACAAAGATAGTATTATTTAATTAAATTTATTATGAATTTACTTTAATAGTGCGTGAATCCACATTGAATTTAGAAATATATATTTATCTATGATATACGTTAAAAAAGTATGCCAACAGGTATGTATTTCTCAGGAAAATCTCTTAAAAGTATTAAAAGACATTCCATTTTTTCCAGGCACGTTCTCTCAAATTGCATTTGCGTGTGTGTGCTATACTATTCTATTTTTAAAAAAGTAACCTGTGATGGATCTATATGCGTTTCTTCAATTAATCCTCTTGGGAAATCTTTGGGCTATCAATTCGTGTTATTCATAACCAACCCTTCGGAAGAAGAGAATCATGATATTTAAATTAACTTACTATATATATAGTCGAGGGTTTCTAGCTTGAAGAGAGAGAAGTAGAGAAGATATATTGGAATCAGGTGAGATTGCTACCTAAGGTATAATACTAAAATTATTCTGATTTGAGACTTATTAAGAGGAAACTTTAAAGTAACGATTGTTCACTAAGACTGAATTGACATTAGATTAAATCAGATGATAGGTTAGATCCTTTATTAAGGTAATGATCAAGTTTGGTAGTCTCCTAATCATTCGCGTTTTACCGTCGTTGTTCCACTTTCGCGGTTAGCCTTGAGACATTATCTTACTATAAATAGTTGAAATTCTGTCTGTTCTTTGTGTGATAAATAAATAGATTAATTGGATCATGTCGAGTGTTTCTTCCCTACCTCCTACACATCTAGGTGCTCTAGAGAGAGGTGCGAGCCTCTCACAAACCTTAGTAGCAAGGAAAAAAAAGAAACAATGAAAATATATTAAATATTTAAAATATTTATTGTTTTATTCATATTTTTTATTGACATTAATTTAATATTCTTGTAAATGATAACCTATTTTATAATTTTAATGCATCCGGTTACCTTTTGTTTTGTGGCCCATCAAATCGTTTGAATTCAAATTTTGAAATAGTCTGTTGAGTTTTAAAAAGATAAAATCACAAAAATGAAATGGGGCATTAGCGTACCATACACACATTTTCACTAATTACCCCTTCCCGGTTTTTCTCGAACTGAGCTCAAGCAGGCGAAACGTATCATCCTGGCTCATCCCAAGTGTAGCTCGGGCACTGTGAAAATTTACACTGTGTAATCAGTTTTTCCCGAATCCCAAATTATTTCACATGTACTTTTTATGGTTTCGAATAAATGAAAAGTATAACTCGATGGAATTTTCTGCGAAAAGAGGACGTTCTTCTGCTGAATACCCCCCTCCCTTCACATTTGTCTGAAAGACATTTTGTTGACTACATTCCTCCAATACAGAAGAAAACAAATCCAACAAGACAGTGTATTATTTGCTTCTTAAAAAGAAACAGAAAATGGAAGAAGATAAGAAGAGAAATAAGATTCTACTGTCGAGATTGTGATGCTGCGTTGCGTGCATTGCCGTGTTTTCGAATTAATCATACATGTTCAAATTTTGATTAATAATTTCATAATCATTTATGTAAATGCAAACGATGTAAGTAAAATTTGTAAGTCAAGATAAAAGCTAGGTATCCTATGCCTTATATTTATAGTTAGTGTGAATGGACTCCAAAGTCTAATGATTTCTGCCATACAGCCAACGATACAGGTAAATTACTCATAGATTTTTTTTTACATTAGTTTTTAGGGAATTTTGTATGCGAATGGTTCTGTACTGTTTGAAAAGATACATATTTTTGAATATAAGCATAAGAAAATTTGACTTTTGGTCTATAATCCAGAAATAAAATGAACCTGGAAGGGGTTAGATCCGTACTTAATGGATCCTTTTGTGAGGTATATGAAAATTCTTAGAAGTTCAAATTAATTTAGTTCTAACGTTTTTCTATTAATTAATTATATTTGTTCGTGAGAGTGAACGAGTTTATGTGAGAGAGAAATTAGGAGCATATTTGTACTTTAAAAGTATATTTTTTTTTCATATAACACCAGAGAAAATTTTTTCACTTACATTTCCCTTCATAATTTTTTTGAAAGGAAGATTTGTTAAATAAGGTATTCCCATCAAAAATTTATTTCAAAAGATTATTTACATTTATATATTTGTGATAAGTTGTCAAAATTGTAGTATGTACTTTTCTCTCTAATACTTCTAACGCCATCTATTGGGCATTTCTGAATAAACACTGATTGGGAGATTTGTGTGTACCCACAACGAGACGTCATGATATACTTGTATACAGATATATATAAAAGCGCTCAAAATATTTTTAAAAAATTCCTTGCTCGTTCAATTAGTGTTAATTTTTTTGAGGGGGGGGGGACAGTACGTTGATGTTAGAAGATATTGTCAGGAGGAAAAAAGTTTATTCTTTTTTCTGCCCTTCGTTTTAAAAATCCTACATAGAGTTTTGAAGTAAATTTTATCACAGAAAATAATTATAAATCTAGTCTAAGATAGAAAAACACAAGAGATTCCCTTTCGGAAAAGTAAACTTCTAACGGTGTTTTGATAAGTTTTTACAATAAAGCAGTTTGTTGAAGGGCTTATTACGGGTAAGGATCTCGAACAAGTATAATAATTAGTATGCATTAAGCGATTGAATAATTTTTTTGAATTTTTCTTCTTGTAAGCCGAAACTTTATTTTATAATTAATTTTGTAGTTTTTGTATTGCATTAAATTCACATTGTGCGACAATTCCTTTATTTAAACACTACCTTTTAAATAAAAAACGTTCAAAGCATATCATATAAATCCTTTTTTACTAAATATCTGATGTAAAAGATACCTCGAGCATTTTAATTTCTAATCTAGAAAACAAAATATATTTTTAAATATTTCATGGTCTTTAAATGAAAAAATAATCTAATAATGACACCATCTATTTTTAAACCATATTTATTAGATTACTGAAACAATGTTTTAAAATTTATATTTGAAATGTTTGAAATATTACAGATAAATGTTCAAAGAAGTGATGAAAGGAAGTATCTATATACCAGTGTAATAAGTATCTAAGAGTGCATCTTTATTAATTTCCATACAGGATATTTTGTATGCACACAATGAGACTATATAAAATTTTATAAATGTGAATTGGTTTGGTATTTCATCTGCCTTACTAGTTTAATCTTACTCTATTCTTATAGTTTCTTTTCCTCCGGGATAAATTCTATCTTATTTATATTTACATTGTTATTTTTAAGGAAATATATATTTTCTGAAATATTACTTAATTTCTATAAAATGTTTACATGCTTTAAAATTATACTTAATTATAACAAAATGTAACTAGTAATACACATGCAAAACACCTTACTGATTTTTTTACACCAGTACCTAGTCTTTCAAAAAGAATTTCTCACTTACATTGTTGTATTCTTTCCAAAAATATAGAAGAGTAATTTCTGTTGTTGTTGTTTTCTCTTTCTTTCTTTATTTATTTTGGATGTGCACTATGCTGTACAACAGAAAGTATATTTCTAGATTGAAAAGTATACTTACAGTTGTCGCAGTTCAACGTAATTTCTTAGAAATACCTTAAATTTTGATAAACATCCATTAGAATTTCTAATAGAAAAGTTAGTATTCTTGATATTATATTGTTTTTATTGTTATTCGATTGAATTAACTTTCTTGACTATTGCTAAGTTACTAAATGAAGGGACTATTGCTTTTTATATCTTTTATGTTCATTTTAGCGAAAGCATTATCTTCATTTTCGTAAAAATTTCTTGCCATAATAAATAGAATTTTATGTATATTCCGTATTTCATTTTTATTTGCCAAAATAGTAATTACACGTTTGTTGAATGCAATACGATAATGATCCTAGTTTTGTGGAAGAATTTATATACATCTGTTCTATAATCTTTCTGATGTTTTTAATATTTCTGTATTAGTACCTTCACTGTGGGGTGTATGGATTAATTTATGCGTTTATGAAAGAACACCTAGGCAGGTTTTTATGCTTCAAAACTAATTTTAAGAAAGTACTGAAATTTGTTTATGAACTCGTAATTTTTTCAATTTTGTTTTTATTGGCCTTTTGTATTGATTACATATCAAACTATTTATTAATATAACAATAAACAGCTCAGAGATTTTGGGCCCTAAGAATATTTTTTACTGAGTATATGTTTATGAAATTTGGTTATAATTTATGGAAATAGGCCAAAATGTGTCTGTCTTTGGTTCTTCTAAATATTAATATAGCTTTAATTGTCCCTCGTGCGTAATTTATCCTCGTTTAAAGTTTTAAATTGCTTTTCTTTAAAGTAATTTATGTGTTGATTTGGGATAAATTAATATTACATCTTCACTTGAAAATATTATTTGTACTAATACTGTTTTGTGCATTGTAAAAAATAAAAGTTATGTTATAGTGAATCAACTTTGATTGCCGTGTTTATTTTGTGGAAGATTATTTTTTGGATCGTTAGTAGTCCTATGAAACTTCTTTAGATCAGTCTCTCGGTATTATGTGTACTCCAATATATACGAAAATTATTTTAAACTTAAAACTGTGCAGAAGTGATCAATCTTTTAAAATTAATTGTACAATATAATTGTAGTTATTTAAGTATCCGACAGATGGTAGCACAAGCAAGTATTAAAATTTCGATTTGAAAATGAAAGTAATATACTTACTCAAAAGATGGCAGCACGACCGCGAATTAAAACAAAAGTTTATTCTCATGAGAAAGAGTATAAGTCCGGGATGAACATTAAGTTGATCGCGATCGACCGGTAGACCGTCATGACTATTTAAGGTGACCGTCTGAAGATTAGCAAATAGTAATTATATGCCGAAATATTCAAGATTGTCTGACAGTATGCAAACTAAAAGTCTTCACAGACTATAATTTCGAGAATTAACTTAAGATGAAAATATTTGATTTTTTAATATATTTTGAATTGTTTGATAATAAATGCAATTATTATTATATTTATATCTTACGTTTTGTTTTTAACATGGTTTTAAAAATGTGAGTTTTTTTTTTTTTTTTAAAATTTTAGTTATGTAGGTAAGTACATTTACCGTATTTATTATTAAGCTATAATAAATATTGTAGACCTTTTTCTTATCTCACTACACCTACGTCACTGGTTAGACTGCAGCACCTTGAAAAAATTAGAAGTAGCCCGTACCCTGGAGAAGTTTGCCCACCCCTGGTATAAGTGATTTTATTCCCTTATATTATTTCCAAAAAAGTACAATGTAATTCTTCCCAACTTCTTAATTAATTGTTTTGTCTTAGCTAAAGTGAAATATGGAGAACAGTAAAAAATATATAATATCTAATGTATGTAAATGTGAAATATAGAAATTGAAAAACATGAGAATAAAATACGTACATAAGTAATTATGTAAAAAACTTTTAAAAATATCTTCTCATACCAGGAAATAAATTACTTCAAAAAAACTTGTTAAATCAGACAAAGATTAGCAAAGACTTTTTTAAGTTCAAAAATAAATTTATTGCAAGAAGATTGAAATTGTAATACCTAATGAGCCTTATATCTCACAAAAAAACTATTTTGAGAAGTTTTCAAAATTATTTCAAAGCAAGATAATGTATATGAAAATAATTTTTTTTTCTGTGGCTTGTAGTATTAGTTAAAAACCTCTTAGTGCTTGGATATCAATTCTCTATACATATTTTAATCGTGTCATATTCCAATGATTCTTAGAGCCCTTATAAATTTGGTACATATGTAATATTCTTATACAACTAGCTCTTTTTTACTTACTTTCTCTTATAAAAATTCGACTTTACACGTTTCAAAAGAATCATTGTCTTATAATTACGAACGTGACCATGAGTGGTCTAGTGTAGATTATAGTTTTTTTGGTACGAATGTATCAAACAAATTCACAACTTTGTCACTTTTCTAAACTCAAACAGCACTACGGACTGCAATAATGCAATAGATACTAGGAAATCTCTTTTCCGAATGTGGATATATCTGGCGATGATAGCATTTGAGTCTGTGTGTTCCAGGCCGCAAGTAATTGCGCTTATTATTTTAATAACAAGAATTATAATTCAAATTATTTTTCTCAATAAAATTATATATGTACATAAAATTCGTCTGCATATCCGAACTTTTGCAGAATTTTTTACACGGTTTTTAAATTGAATATAATTTTTTATTTCATCTTGTGCTTGGTTTTTGTATGAACGGATCTCCAACGTTACTATAAATTACCAGAGCTGTCCTAGCTCCTGCAAAAGTTGTCTTCTTCATCGACTCCCAAGCTGTAATTTCAGCCTTAAGCAGAAGCATACCAACTGTGACTGCCTTAACACAACTAAGTGCGGAGTAAAATTGTGGAGCTCATTTCATATGACTGGACTGAGTGTGTTCAATACTCAACTTCACAAACTCATTCACAAACTGTAAACTAAGTGCGAAATAAATGATGTGGCTACGAGTGTTTCTCAATTTAAATAAAACATTTATTAAGTATTTACAAGGATGCATAAAAAAGCTTAAATATTATCGCGCACGCTCATAGCCGTCCGTTTCCTCCAAACGCATCTAGAGGAACTCACTTTCCCTCTCTCTTCGGAGAGCTTTTCCTCCCCCTGTTGCCATCAGAGAAAAGAGAAACTACGCTTACACTCCTTCCTAGGGTCAGTCACCCCTTCGCTCCTTGGGTGACTAAGATTTATTAGGCGCTCACCCCTCCTCGGGTCAATCACTCCTTCGCTCTTTGGGTGCTTTCGCAACAGAGTGAGTGAGTGAGTATTAACGTCGCACTGTTCAGCTATGCGAGGGCTTTTGGCGACGGACCATGTAATTTTGAATCATGGTCAAGTGACGTGGACGACACCTGAGCTGGCACCCCCTCTCCTAACTACCACACCACACCATGGGATCACGTTTCAGCTCTCGACAGATTTAACGTGCATCGCTGCCCTACACGGCGGGTCTTTAGTGGTACTCGGCTCAAACTCGTGACAAAGCCAGCCACGATCCGACACCTATACTACCGCGACCTCACGGCTGGACTGTGGCCCATCCCAAGTCATGTTGGGAATCCCGGCAATGAGAGAGCAGACCAAAAAGCTAAGCAGGGAACCGAGTTGTCTCAACCAGAAGTCCTCTTGACACTCAGAAGAGCAAAAAACATTATATCCACATACATTGACAAATGTACTGCCATGACCCAAAAAAATGAGAGCCTTTGAAAACCATGAGAAACCCTGGCCACTGCGGGTCGTATACCGAGACACTTGGAGAAAGACGAGGCTGCTGCCCGCTTTCGTCTACCCACCGGACATAACTTTTTGGGAATATACCTCCACCTGACAAGGCCTGGCTGCTCTGCTGTCATGGCAGGATGGATGGCGACCACCTGCTCCAATGCACTGGATTCGATGACCAGACTGATGACGTCATCAGTCAGTACTGGGAGGTTCGGCGTCAAATGGTCAAGAAGCCAAGCATGGGCATTGTATGAATAAATAAAATAAATTTTACTATAAAAATCTTGTCTATTTTAAGCGAATTTTTGAAGAACTTGTCTCAAAACCAAGCAAAAAAATACAAGTTGGGTGTAGTATATTAAGAGAAAAAGGAATATTAAGAAAAAAAAATTTTTAACTTTTATACCAAAATAATAATATTAATTAATAGCTTAAATTCAAGACATATTAAAGAAATTAGTTATTCAAAAAGATTTTTAATCCAGATATCAAAAATAATTATTTTAAAAAATTGTTATCAAAATATTAATAAAGTCGATTTGGTGTTAATAGTTGGTTTTACTAACATTTAACACATTAAATTAACGAACTAAATTTGATCCTGGAACCTAAATTGAGCCGATTTGATGCTCATACTTTCGTAATCAAAATTAGATTTTAGTTGTATTTTTTTAAATATAAATTTAATTTTCAAAAATTTCTTCAAATTTTACAGGTAGATAATTGTGATTGTTCATTAACATCCCACTCTTTGAAGCAAGAGATGTACTATTGGTGAAGGACATCAAAATTATGAACTACAGTCAAGTGATGATTACAACACCTGAACTGACACTCCATTCTTCAAACTTCCTAAGACTGAGAGAAGAGACGAATAGATGTTAAAATTGTAGCATAGTGTAAGAAAAGTGAAGCTCTTACGCTTGAATGGGAAAAAAAGGTGATTAAGTAAAATTTTAATTTCAGCTAAAAGCTGAAATTGCCATTCAACTACAACATTAATTTTTAAAATTCGGTCAAAATATTGTTTTCAAAAAAAAAATAATAATACTAAAATAAATAATAGGGTGAATCGAATTTGTTTTTGTTTTTGTTTTTCTCTTCATAACTTCAAAACCTACCTATGCAGAAGAGATGTTCTCTGTGGTATATAAATGAGGGGGAAAATAAAATAAAAATTAACTCTTATGCGAAGTACTACCACAAAGGGAATGAAGTTGAGGTATTTGAGCTTTTTTTGTGGCAAAATGTCAAAGAGAGCATTCTTTTGTAGAAAAACAGGTATTAGTATTTTTTAACATGTATGCTGCATGAGGGCACTTACCACTGGCGTAGCTAGCTCTGAAGAGGCCATGTATCTACATTCTTTAGGGACCCTTTTTTAGATATGGGAACCCTGTTTTTGGGACTATAGCTACACATGTTGGGGCCCCTGAAACTTGGGGCCCCGTATCATTGATATGGCGGTAGCTACGCCCCTGGCACCTATTAAGTATAAATACAGTTGGACCTCTATATAACGAAGTCGCTAAATCCTGGAAAAAAGTTCGTTATAAGGAAAATTCGTTCTATAGAGGTTCATCTTTTAATATACTTTATATATACCACATAAAACAAATTTTAAATTTATAAACACTATATATTAAAAAAAGTAATTATTCACTCCTTTTTTTTAAAATTAATATATGTTTATTTTATATATCTTACCCGTCAAGAAAGAAAGAAAACTGCAAAGGAAAACAAGGAAAAAGAATGTCGAAGAATTCACTGTATTTTCAATATTAAGAAAATACGTTTATACTAAAATTAACGAATTTTAAGAACATTTTATAATTTAAAGCATACAAGTAACATTAAACATACATTATTTTATAATTAGAACACGGGGACACGGGACAACTCCACTGAGGGTGAAAGAGGATATCGAAGATGTTTCTCGAAAACTGGGCAATGGAGGTTAAAGGCTGCACTTCTTGGATGAAACGTCCAGAACGCTATTGCTCTCGACGAGTTAGGATCTAATAAAACCAGTTCAAGATGTATGACCACATAAAATGTGTTAAAGAGAGAAAAACTCTTGAAATTTTTTCAGAAATACTTTAAAAAAAGGAGAACAAAAATTGAATCACCAAAGAAAAAGTTCGTTCTATAGAAAATGCACTTCACTATAGAGAGGTTATTTTACGAAGAAAATCGTGAAATGTTCAAGGTTCCAGGAAAAAGTTCGCTCTATAGAAAAATTCGCAATATAGAGGTTCGTTATATAGCGGTTCGACTGTAGTTACAAGAAAAGAACATGTCAGATACATTTAACAGCTTCTTTAGTATTGAATTTAAAAAAAAAAAAAAAAAA